>JAFBJT010106381.1:16766-35623 GCA_016785325.1 Chascanopsetta lugubris
ATTTGCACACACAAAAGAAAGACAAAGAAAGAAATGGTGGAGGTGAGAGACTGGTGAGGCTCTGATAATATAGTAATTCCAGTGTGCTAGTGGAGTATAAAAGCATGCTTTTAGTGGCGGCAACATGAAAATGTTAAATGGCTCTCTGTCGTTCTGCTCTTATTTGTTCTTCACACAGTTTCAAGTGCTGCTAAAAGTGTCAGGCTGTCATTTCCCAGCTCCATCAAACATCAGCCATTCCATTAGTGCAGTCTGTCGTGTGTCAGCTGTGTTCTTCCATGAGGACTTCCCTTTGAAAGAATTGGAGCCTGTGATGCCGCTATCACACTTGATATTAATTACACTCTTGTTTCTCGGCAGATTAGCCTAAAGGTTCATCGTTTCCTTTATGTATGCTTAATATATTACAAAACAATTACATACTGTACTATTTATGGATTCAAAATCACTTGAATGTATGTTTTCCCCATTGCACTTAAATGAGCCCATTAATGTATATTTACATGAGGAGCTGGGCCTCTCTAGTGATGGATACAACATGCAACTTCACCTCTAGATGTCACCAAATCTTACACTCTGCACCTTTAAAGCATTATTGCACCAATGGTGAAGGGTCACAACAGTGTTAATATTTACTCAAGTTAGAGCAGAAATGCTGCTGCTCCCTGGTGTGGAGGTTAAACCAGGAGGCCATTAAATTTAATGTGCTGTAACATGAAACGAGCAGCCGGGTTCGGGCCTTCACACTCGAGGAACATTTTTGATAAACCACTCAGCGGTGTTTCCACGAGAGTGCAACAATACCCATCTGCTCATCAGGTGGTCAGATTCATGGGGCTGCCTCCTCTAATCAGCACCAGCCCACAGTGGCGTCTCTAAAAGACACTGAAGGCAATTAGTTTAAAAAGCATTACTTGACATTTAACTCTGGACCGAACCCCGCCTCCCCTCCTTCCCCTCCTCCCCTCCTCTCTTTCCATGAGCCAGAGAATAGCTGACATTTGGGGCAGAATCAGGTGGCTGAAGAATATAATTTTTCGTCTGGCGCCACAAGTCGAGTGCCAACTCATGCTACACTTTTCACCGGTCCAAATGATGTGCTGGGGTCAGAGGTCAGATTGGCTTCACACCCAGTCCAAATGCAATTACTGCACCAAGCTGACAAATGAAACAAATCTGTGTTAGAGACAGAATACTTGCATTGGAAAAGGTACAAAACTCTACATGTAACTTCCCCCCGCTGTGTTCTAAATCATTTGTCAGTGTATTTTTGGCCATTAAAGAACATTTATGGAACTGCTTTATTTGTGACGCTATAGGAAGGAGCCATTACATTTTGGGGCAAATGTGAATGGATCCATTTTCAACATGGTTTGGTGAGGGTTTGTCTTGACACTTGTCTGAGCTCCCGAAACCCCAGACTTTTCAACCTGGCCTCTTTGTCATGTCCTGTCATTTTCAACCATATATCCAGAGGTCCACGTTGTTGGGTATTTGGGTATTTATATTGGGTATTTCTGCCAGAGCACATGGGGCCATTCAGGGTATCAGTGACGAGGCCAAGTGGGTTTGAAACTAGTGACCTTTGCTACCAAAGGCCACTGATCTACTGGCTTACTTCGAGACTCCTTCCTGAGGTTAAGCAGAACTAGTGTAACTATGGAGGTTTCTATCAATATTTGTTGTCATTGTAAGATTCAGGTCATTTAAAGGCTCAGTTTTTAAGATTCAGATCAAATTATTTTCATATATTTTGGCACAAATGGAAATTACATTCATATTCACATTCTCCGTTGTTTACATTTATCTACAGAATGACCGGGAATATCACATTAAATATTATCTCAGTTGATAAAACACACACGGCCACTTTTTTTGCCTTACTTCTACTGAGTTCTTGTAAAAGTTCTGTTTCTTATATAATGAATAATACTTTATATAACCTCAAAACATAGTCGAACTGAAATGTGGCTTTAGTGTAAAAATAAATAGAGGATTTTAAGTATTGATTTAAGAAACCTCAGTTTTCTGTTGCATTAATTATGCCTAAAGATTCATAAGGAAACATGACATCACAATCATCCACAGCAGCTCTGTCCTGCCAGTGTCTTCAACCACATTTCCTTTCTCTGCTCATCATTAAAATGTGTGTGATTATCGGAGGTCAGGAGCAAAACCATGACCTCATTCTGAAGTTTCGTCTTCTAAACTTTGGTAAAGATAAGATGGAAACAACTCTTCAACTAATAATGAAAAGGACTTCTTCACGCGTAAGAAGTCAGAGTTGAAAATGTTGTTAGGGAGTATCAACTTTATAATATTTTGCTGATAGAATTTTTAAATGGGAAAATGTATGAATAAAATATATTATGTATCAATTATATAATAGATGCATATTGCTGACTCTAAAACAGCAGCTTGGCTCAAAAACAAAGAGTTTCACTCCGAACTGCTATGACAAGTATTTCCCATTGATGAAGTGCAACATGTGCCAGGACACACTCACAGATCTAACATCCTACTATTGATATACCATTCACTTTTGAAGGTTTCAAGTTCAAATCAAACTTAACAAATTTATTTTAATACTCATATCTTTGAGGTTTGATAGTATAACGTGACGCTGTTGGGACATTTTTTGACAACATTATTCAACCTTTATATTCTGATGACACGTAGAATTTTTTTTAAGAACAAAGAACTCTTAATTAGACATGGTTTACAAGATAAAATAAGCATTCTATGTAAGAGTTACACAGTTAATAGCAAGCCATCAACGTAAGTGGCTCTAATTGGACTTTCCTTCTCTGGCCAACCTATTACGAAACTATTGCACACAAGTGACAAAGCCATTAACAAGCTATCAAGCATAATTCTAGCCTCAAGCTATGTGCTAATAACAAAATGCAACTATATTCATTAATGCTACAGTGTTTACGCTACTGTTTTCACAACTACTTTATTCAAACGTGAAATATTGAATCATACCTGTTTGAATTGTTTCTGGGTACGAATGTTTTGATTTACGTTACTATTAGTAGACTGACAATCTCCATGTCCACTTACTGTCCACTGCTCTAGCTCCGTTCTCACTCTCTCAATACTCTGTCAAATATATGGCCCATTGGCCAGAGGGTCCACCTCAGCCCATGGGATGAACAGTGCACTTGGTGTATGTTGAGGAGAGACATTTTCATGTATTTTCATACATTTTGCTGCTGAATATTTTCATTAGATTCACAATTGTACTTTTTCTACTAAAACAAAGGGAAACATTTGAAGTTGATGTTTATGAGTTATCTTGCTATGATTTAAATGGTCTGGCCCCACCCACTTAAGATCACAATGGCCCACATGTGCCCCTTGAACTAAAATGAGTTTGACACCCCTGCTATAGAGGTTCTTGCCCCGCCCTCACAGATGAGTGCTCTGATTAGCCAGCTTTTAAAACTCTTACTACCTCACAAAATAAAGGATGAGGCGTTTCAGCAGGAAAACGCCCACATACCCATAACATCCTTAAAACAACTGAAACATATTTAAATCAATTTGAGTGTGAAGTGCGCAAGTCAGTACATTTCCTTGAGTAGAATGTCGTTCTGTTTAATGGCATCCATCAACCTTGGGTGCTTATGCCATTGTAAGGTAAAGGCGGATTACAGCCCAGCCCCCCCCCACCCCCGTCCTGCTTCAAGCATCAGATTGTCTGACCTGAGCAGGAAGCAGCGAGCCAGGCCATAGCAGCACATTGTGTTCTATAATTAATGGTTCTCTTGCATGTTCAAGTGAATAGAGATCCCAGTAGGCCAGCAGACAGCCAATTAACTCTCTCCCCTTCATTCTGTTACGGCACACTCAGCTTCTGAGGGAATAATTTAGCCCTGCTTTCGCCTGATGTAAAGACAAGTCTAGAGTGTCCAACACTATCATTTAGGCCGCACTTCAGTCATTTATCGAGTTGTCATGTTAAATCACCGGGGGAGAAGGTTATGCTCTTGTGTATGCACATGTTGTTTGGTGTGTGCATGTGAGCGCAAGGGTCAGGTGCAATTGGAGGAGTCGGGGAGATTCTAGTGGTAAAACATGACAGTTGAACATCAGTTTAGAGCGAAATGTATGTCATTGCAGTGTGTAAGATTTTGGTCAATTATTATTATTACTATAACTATTACTGACATTTATATGAACGTATAAGTGATTATAAATCTATTAAATTGTTAGTATGCAATTATTTAGCAATATTTTTAGAAGTGACTAATATGACAGATATCTCACACACTGCACCTTTAACCCTAAAACACTTAGTAACACAAGGAACGCTCCATTAATTGCTTCTAGGAATACACAAGGTAACAGAATATGGGCCGTCACGCACAAATGATACCTCTGGTGGCCAATCATCATGCAATATGCCACTTCAATTTGAAATATCTGTTTTTATAATTCGAAATATATACGATTTATCATTTTGTCGAAATCCAATCAGTGGCATCCCAGTCAGCGCTTGAATAAAGGAACCATGTAGGTCTCCCTGTAGTGTAATGGAGAAATGCATTATGAGCCCTGAGTGATAGTTTCCTTATTTCCCTTTTCGCCAGAAACCAATATTTGGTTCAGATTATGAATACCAATAATCTTTTGCACATTGTACAATTTAGGGACAAGTAATTTGAGTATGGTATCAGTGTCCCAATTTTTCCCAACTTATATTACTATGTCTGTGATTCTTTCAAATTAACTCAGATAAATACTGTTTATCATAGTAGATGGATGGATCATCATAAAAACGTTCTCATCTTTTGTAAAGTAATGATTTGCTTGATTTGTTGTCATCAAAATCTGGTAATACTCTTAAATGCTCCATTTCAGTGGCTTTAGTGCAACAATTGACATAACAAAGCAGAATGGTAGTAGTAATGAGGATTGAAGAACAGTGCAATATGCATCAAAGTTTAAAGGTGCAGTATGGACAACTTTCCTACAAACAATATTTCGACTCTAAGAAAGTTATTATTTGTAATAATCCTTGTAGTGTGTATGTCTGTCATACAAAGTCATACATTTAAGGGCTGTTAAATATATGACTTTGATTCGAATACAAACTGATAGAGATATTACATTGCTTGATGCGCAGCTAAAGCTAACGGCGAAGACCTGGCAGGTCCAAGGCTAATAGCTAACTGCATTGTAAACTGGAGCTGTCTGAGCTGAAACTGTCCTCAGCAGTGGTTTCCACCGACGGTTCGGACAGAGAACATGTTTATCTGGTGTGTTACTCACCGTTTGTGTCGCTGGCTCCTCAGCATCATGTCTGTCTCTGTGCTTGGCTGCTCGCTTGGCTGAGGCGTTTTCTGATTGGGTCCCTGTTTGATTGACATCCTCCAGTGCAGGACCATATGCCCAATCAGAGAACATCAGCCACTCTTGACGTCTCGGGAGTTCTGTGTTGCTGCTGAAGCTGCCACCGTCTTTGTCAAAGTACTCAAACATGCGTTTGGGTCATTTTATGAGGATTTGGCCAGTTTCTTAGTGATACTCCTACACTACAGCAGTGTGTCTAACTCTAAAAGTGAGAAAAACCATAACAGGTCCCCTTTAATGTCGCAAACTGTTGAAACAAAAAACAGTCCACACACGCTACACCAGCATTTCCCATATTAACCCGACAAGAGCAAAGAGTTTCATTTAGTCTTCTGGCAGGCTGGGAGGACGTGCATACATTATGTGCAGCCGAGCGAACCTGCCAACAACGGTTGTGTTTTGAAGAATAGGAATTTGATGACAACCAACAATACATTCAGACCTTACATTGAGCTGAGTTACTGTTGATAATGCATTTGAAAGCAGGCCGCAGGAGATTTATATTTGCACTCTTTGTAAAACAACCAAACAACTGATTGCTGCAGAGCATACATCACAGCATTCAGGCAAAATGTCAGAGTTATAGGACTTTGATATGGATGGATGCTCATTTATAGTTAAACTACAATTTTTCTCAAACTTTTTAAAGTAGCCTGGCTCACAGGGTGCGTTCCCGCTGCCCTTATGGACCCGTCTCCCTGCTCTGCTGGATCTATGTCCTGTCTAAGGTTATGTAATATCTGTTTCTCACCTTTTTCTCACCTCATCCTGGCACTTTTCTATTTTCTCTCGAGGATTTACAGCGGGAAGAGAAGTGCACCTTCATGTGACTCACTTTTGAGAGCAGGTGCCTGGGCTCCATTTCCTGAGCACTTTTCTATTGTAAGGATATTTTATGGTTTTGGTTAAGTGCTACATTTTTCACTTCAGGTGGATACGGTGAGATGTTTTCAGGCACAGCTCACCTGCACCCCCACTCCAATGAGGTGTCTCACCCTTGGATTTCTCCCTTTTATCAGTTTTCAGCCTTGTATGGAGGACACGGAGGATACTGGGTTTATTTGCTGAATCATGTTCATTTGTGTGTAAAGATCATGTGTTGCTTCATGATCATTTGAATGAAAAGTTCATTGCCTGGGAATAATAATGCTAAATGAATGTATTTATATAGCACTTCTCAAGACACTCGAGGGGCTTTTACAGAGAAAGGGGGACTCACCTCAACCACCAATGCTTAGCACCCACTTGGGTGATGCGTGGCAGCCATGACACTGGGGACTCCCTCAGGACAACAACACTTCCTTTACAGCAGCAACCACACGGGAACTTGAACCAGCAATCTTCTGGTCCTGAGACCTGTGTGCTACCCATGCTGCCACACTGCCGGCAATAGATGTTTGCTATATGGACTCGCACACACATTGTATTACATTTCTCAAGTTGTCCCGTCAGTGGCAGCAGCAAATACAATGACTATGATCAAAAATCCCTCTGCTGCAGCTTAAAGATGACAAAAATTCCCTTTGATGTATAGAATTCTCTCATTTGAATTTGTGAGCAGTCGATTAATACAAGGGACTTTAAGAAATTACTATTCATGCAACACATATGCAGAAAACAATATGCTCACAGATCACAACACATTCAAATGAGGTTACATTAAGCCCACATAGTGATTCTCATGTGAGGGTCTTTATAGCCGGATACATTGAAATTCACGCTGGCAACAGATACACTTCACCGGAGAATAGCGAGGCAATTTCAGATAGTTATCACCAGTGTCGAGGCAGCCCCTCGGGGAGGTGACACTGCTCAATTACCTTCCCTCAGTTTGATCACAGCAGGACGACAACACACCTTTAAAATCGAGCTCTGTTCATTTTTCATTTTACAGGTGTGGCTCTTCAGTTTTTGTCCCATGCTCACCGTTCCATGTTAGTACCTGTACCAGATGAGCCCTCTGGGCTTTTGAGAGCTTTACCGGGGTTTACCAAATATCCAGTGATTTCACTGATTGACTGAAACGTTCCTGAATGATCAGTGTTGCTCTCCAGAAATGGGTGTTGATACCAGTAGTTGTGGCACAAGTCTGTCACTTCCATTGCTCGGTCATGCTCTCACTTGTTTGGTATCAATGGTAAATGGTCTATAGCAGTGATTCTCAAGAGGTTCGTAACTCAAAAGTGGGGTCAGTGGGTTGCGAGCTTTTGACTGGGGGAAAAAAAAAGTTGAGACAAAATATCCTGTGCTTTTATTTTGAAGAGGACTTTTTATGCATCGGGGTGCCGTCTACTCACACTCCTTTAGAAAACCTGCAAAGTTTGTTTTCATAACACGTTGAAAATGTTCCTCGTTTTTTGGGGCGTGGCTTGTTCTCAAGGGCTGATATTGGGTCCCAAGGCCAGACATGTTGAGAACCACTGGTTTATAGTTATAAAGTGCTTCATCAGGCCTGAATGACCCCTCAAAGTACTTTACAGAACAATTCACCCAGTCACACAAACATTCATATTGTGCATGTGGGACAATGCAGGGTTCAGTATCTTGCCCAGGGACACATAGTGGGGGAGGGGTGGGATTTGAACCCCTGGCACCTCAGGTCAGAGGAGAGCTTGAGTAACCCCTCAGCCACAGCTGCCCAAAATTGATTTAATTTAATTTGATTTAATTTTATTCCCCACATTCGCAACTGGTCATACCAAAGCTGAGCCATCACTTCCAGCACTGCTTGCCTGGGCTTGAGAAGGGGAGTTGGGGGAGCGGGGGGGGGGGGGGGGGGGGTTGTTAGACGTGGTTGCTTAGCACCAGACGACCTCATTTCTGAGCTATTATGTGCCGTTGCCCCTGTATCACCTCTGGCTAGCTGAAGACACTGCAAGTACTCTCTTGCCTGGGGAGAGTGCACATGTCACACCCATCACACGGATGTCACCTTCCCAGGAAAGTGCGACCTGAGTCACTTCAAGTGATATCTGATCTCGGGCTGATGGAGGCAAATTCGGAGAACGTCAAATTTTTTCAGCTAACGCAACAGCCGCCGTATTCAATCTCACTGGAATTTGAATTTTAAAAAGATAAAAAGATAACACCTTTTTTGAGAATGTGTCCTTTGAATGGAAGAATACAAGTTTCATCAAGGAAGAAACGCTAAATACAGAGGTGAAGGAAAAAGTGAGGTTAACACTTGAAAATGCCAGTGGTGATTCTTATGAATGAGCTTCGCGATGCACCCTTTAGACTCTTTGTGCTCAAGGTAGATGAAACGGACCATTTTGCATTGAGGTCATGGTGGTGTCCCTGAGCGGGGGCACGTCACCTGTTTCTACAATAAGAACAGATTCAGCTTCTCTCCATGCCCTTTGAGGACCATGCTAAATAATTAAACACAGACTGGACTAAACGTTGAACTGCTGTTACCATTACTGCTTCTCTTTGGGGAGGTGTTTGATGTCAGGTGGCAGTGATGATGATGATGATGATGATGATAATATTGACTGACCATATGTATAATCAAGTTTTTGCAGACTTCAGCGTTTTTAAATGTTTTTTTTTACCTTCAATCAATACATTTTGTAGACATCAAGCAAAAATGGTCGTGCCTATGTTTAATTTTTCAATTTATTTCAGGGGGGTCAAACTCATTTTTGTTCAGGGGCCATATGCCACCCAATTTAAGTGGGGCAGACCAGTAAAGCATAGCATAACGCCTCTCCATCTCAATCACACACACACACACACACACACACACACACACACACACACACACACACACACACACACACACACACACACACACACACACACTTCTTCTTTCCAACTCACCAATTCTGAGCGGCACAGGCTCCCCCTACTGTCCTGGCATAGTAATTGCATATCAATTGTGCAGTGTGCAAAATCATCCCGCGGGCTGAATAGGACCCTCTGGTGGGCCGGTTTTGGCCCACAGTCCGCATATTTGACACCTCTTTACAGGTTACTTCTTTTTTATTGTAGGTTGTCAGACAGGCAGAAGCTGACTCTTCATTAATATAACCCATATTCACACCAACTCTTATTTAAAGGTGCAGTGTGTAAGATTTTGGTAGTTTTTGTCGCTTCTAAAAATATTACAAAACAATCACATACTGACCTTTTCATGAATTTATAATCGCTTAATGTTTTTTTTTTCTTCTCCATTACTATTAAATGAGCTCATTTATCTATATTTACATGAGCGGCTCCTCTCTACGGGGGCCGCCATGTTTCTAAAGTAGCCCCCCAGAGTGGACGTACCAAACAACTTTTGAGTTTGAATGACAACTGAAGTCGACCACAGGTTCAGAAGAGGTGAGGTGACGACAAACATGCATATACACACATGCAGACACAAAACAAATACACACACACGGATGTACAAACATGCATGAAAACACCTGCAGAAGTACACACACACACACACACGCACACACACGTACACACACACACACACACACACACGCACACACACGTACACACACACAGACACACACACACACACACACCTGCCAGTGAATGCACCACCACTTCAACCACCACACACTCATCTTGAGAGCACACCTTCAAACCTCACAGCTGAATCATCTCCACCCTATAAATCACTTTACAGTGCCCCCTGGTGAGCACCGAGAGAACTACAGCAAGCTCCCTATTTACTTCACACAGCACCACCTCTTTATTGGACGTCCTCTTTTATACACATATACATATGCATACAAATGGACAGCGCTCGGCCGTGTCGCAGATCCATATCGAAATCGCGATCGCTACGATTGGTCAGAATGTTAAATGCACACACAGTCCGAGACTTTGGACGTCCTGCTGTTGGTCGTTCAATGCATTCCAGTACAGGGAGGACGACGCCATGAGCATGTGGACGCGGGAGGAAATCACAGGAACACACACTTTTTCAACGTCCAATCACATCCTGCGCGGCAAAGCAGCGGTGCGACCAACCGGAGAGCAGCTTTGTTTTCATGGACACTCCGGGCGTCTGAGGATCAGGCCTGGCTTCTCTCGCGGACGAGCACATCTGATGGAAGGACTGATGCATGCATGCACATTCTGTGTGTGTGTGTGTGTGTGTGTGTGTGTGTGTGTGTGTGTGTGTATGGGCGGGGGCTAACTCGGAGGCAAGTCAGAGCCAGATCTCCTCGCTACTTGTGCTGTTCACCTTGTAGATGTAGCCCACCATCGGATACCTGGCGAAACCTGGGAAGCACCAGGGGAAATGGATCAGAGGGGGGGGAGGGGGGCGGGGGGGGGGGGGGGGGGGGGGGGGGGGGGGGGGGGGGGGGGGGTATCAAAAAGTGCCGTGGTATCAAAGTGTGTCTCCCTGACCTCTGGCAGCGTAGGCTACAGACAGATCTTCCTCCTCCTCTTCCTCTCGCGTCCTCTCTCCCACACTGTTGTGCTGGGCGGCCTCTCGGCCTGTGGAGGAATGCAGGGACGATGGAGGAGAAGGCCAAGAAACAGCGGGGGGGGGGGGGGGGGGGGGGGGGGGGGGTTTGGGGGAAGGGCCCTTTGGTTTGTGGGAAGCGCACTTTTATGATGAGGCGAGTGACAGCAGCCTGACTCTTGTATCCTTCCTCACGCTTCATGTGAGGAAGGATACTGTGTGTGTGTGTGTGTGTGTGTGTGTGTGTGTGTGTGTTGGCTTTTAGATCCAGGCCATTAACGTCACTGAGTGCTCAAAGCTGTTTGTTGTTTTATTGCAGGAGTCACCTTCACATGAATTCACTCATTTCCAGCTTCGCATAAATCTGTCGTCTTTACGTATTTTCAGGAAGCGAGCGCATCAAGGCCGACGATGATGGTGATGATGACGATGATGAAGATGCCGTCCTTCCAGGAACACTCCGATGAGTTCATGCTATGACAGATGTTAATGTGTGTGTGTGTGTGTGTGTGAGATGTTCTGTCCATCTGTCTTTGGACAGATTTTGCAACATCATCACAATTACTGAAAATGAAGCCACGGTGCTCAGTTCATACAGAACTGAGGTTTGAGTGTATAAAATCTACTGCAGGTAAAAACTCTTTTCATTACTGTTGAATGAACTGTTGGAGTTCCGATACTAATTCCTTTGTTTGTATTATTATTATTTGAGTCATTATTACTATTCTGTACGATCATAATCTATTTATTTGTATTCTTTTTCTTTGAATTTTAGTATTTTCTATTTCTTTTATTTTTTCAATAATAAGTCCTGGAGGGGAAGGCTGAGGTGAGGAGCATTCAGCTGACACATGTCACAAAATCCTACACACTGCACCTTTACTTTGTCAGCGTCATCAGAGTAATAAACGGTATAATCGCAAAAAGAAAATACAAATTCAAAAACCATTTCAATCCAAACTGTGGAGTGGAAGTGATCATCTCTTCACTCAGCGTTACCTGCCCCGTGTTGATTGTTCTTCGTACTGACGCAACTTTTTTTTTTTTTTCAAAAACATGTCGTTAACATCGAACACAACAATCACGTCTCTTACCTTTTCTCAAAGTGCTGAGGTCATGGAGCTGCATGTTGGAGGGCAGAGACATGTTCTCTCGGGGGATGAAGGTCTTACCCCCCTTCTCTGCCTTGGGGTTGACCGAGTCACTGTGTCAGAAACATGGAGCAGAGATTTTATTTTTTTGATTTGCAACGTTTTGACATGCTTTCATCCGCCTCCTCCACCGGAATACAGGAAATCCACAATCTGCACTTAGTTTCAATATTAAAGGTGCAGTGTGTAAGGTTTGGGTCATTTTTGTCACTTCTAAAAAACAATTACGTACAGATATTTTCATGAATTGAGAACCACCCACGTGATATTTCTTCTTCCACAAGCCTTAAATGAGCCAAATGAATGTATATGTAAATGAGGACCACTCTACAGGGGCTGCCATGTTTCTACAGTGGCCTAGAGTGGACATACTAAACATCTTTTGAGTTTGAATGACAAACTGAAGTCGACCACGGGTTCTCCTGCATGTTCAGAGGGGCGAGGGTGAGGTGATGCGCACAACATGCAACCTCACCTCTCGATGTCAACAAATGTTACACACTGCACCTTTAAAGATGTTCATGTGACTGGTCAACTTCTTTTACATCGTGCCCGTTTTCTAGTGACAGAGGTCTGAGTTCTGTGTTTACCTTTTCTTGATCATGAGAATCTCCACCGGTTCATCTGCAACAACACAGGGGATAAATGATCCTGCTGAGTGAATATTCAACGCGCACACACACACACACACACACACACACACACACACACACACACGCACACACACGCTGATGTCTCACCAAAGGTCTTGGTTTTGTTTTTCTGCATGAGGCAGAGAACTATCAGGCTGAGGATGAGGAGGGCCATGAAGGCCATGGCTCCCCCCGTCACTATCCCCAACATGGGCACCTCCACGCGAGACTGCAGGAACTCTACAAGGAGAGAGAGGGGGGGAGAGAGAGGGGGAGAGAGAGAGGAGGAGGCAAAGATGCAGTGTGTAAGAGTTGGCTCATTTTTCGACTGGTTTCAGTTCCAATTACAAAACAATTACAAGGCAACATTTTCCTAATACTATGAATAATATAATATTCATAGTATTATACTAATATATACTCTATATTACTATACTATATACATATATGACTTATTATAGTAATACATACTATAATAATACTGAGTTTTGTTCCCAGTACCCTTAAAGGTGCGGTGTGTAAGATTTGGTGACCTCTGGAGGTGAAGTTGCATGTTGCATCCATCACCTCACTCTTACCCGTCCAGGCATGCGGGAGAACCTACGTTCGACTTCAGGTGTCATTCAAACTCAAAGGATGTTTAGTATGTCCACTCCGGGCTACTGTAAAAACATGGCGGCCTCCATAGAAAGGACCCGCTCCTCAGGTGACTATACAGAACGGGCTCATTTCAGGGTGATGGGGGGAAAATGATAAATTCATGAAAATATCAGGATGTAGTTGTTTTGTAATATCACACACTGGACGTATATACATGAGCCCATTGATGTGCATTTACATGAGGGGCGGGTCCTCTCTGTGGGGGGCCGCCAGGTCTTTACAGTAGCCCGGAGTGGACATACTAAACTCATTTTGAGTTTTAAGGACCACTGAACCCACCACAGGTTCAGAAGGGTGCGGCTGAGGTGACGGATGCAACGATCCCATGTGACAGTCGGTCGGCCACTGACCTGCCAGCGTGAGGTTGTTCTGGACCGTCCCGACACTGTTGCTGGCGTTCAGGGAGACGTTCCCCGATAGGCTGCTGAGTGTCACCCTCAGCGTGTGATTGGTCAGCCAGGGGTAGCTGCGCGAGTCCAGGAGGAAGAGGTCAGAGGTGTTGGCCACCAGCTCCCCAGACTGGTCCACGAAGGTGATGGTGGCGGGGGGGTTGGAGCGCACCAAGGCGAAGAGGACCAGGGAGAGGCCGGGGTCCGAGGTTTCACTGTAGTGGGCGTTCACCCTGAGGATCTCTGGCTGAACTGAGGGGGAGAGGAGAGGGGTGACTCAGCAGTTCATTCATCACTCATTCACCGACAGAAAGCAGCCGGGGCCTTGTCGCTCTCCCGAGCCCCCTTACACTGGATGTTGAGTGTGACAGTGGCGTTGTAGCTCTCCCCTGTCCGGGGGTTTGATGCCACACACACAAGCTCCTTGTCCCACTTGCTGGCCTGCAGAGAGAATGTGCTGTTGCGATTGGTCCGCGGTCTCACGAGCTCAGAGTCGCGCTGTGATGTCATCGCCAGGCGCCCGCGCTTGGGCGAAGGCGCTGGCTGCTGCACCCCGTTCAGGTACCAGGTGAGCAAAGGGGGAGCTCGGGGGTCCCAGCCGTCGGACTGGCAGCGGAAGCGGTGGGTGGTGTTCTCTTGCATCGTCACTGCGGCCTGCTGCCATCCGTCGATTTTGGGGCCGGGCTCAATCGCACCTGTGGGTGCGTGGTTTTCGATTAGAGAGCTTACAAATGAAGGCAGCACAGTCCTGGTCTTTATGCTAAGCTAAGCTAAAAGTGGGCCAACATCAAGTACAATGAATATCTACGGTACAATGCTATTCATTATTATCTATTGGATTATTACTGTTATTATTGTTACTATTATTGTTATTTTCATCATCAGCATTATTAGTAGTAGTAGTAGTGTTGTTATTACATGAATATTATCACTGAGAATAAAAACGGGCATGAGAGCGGAACCAAACACATCGACGCTCCTTCGAAATGTTCGCGTTGAAATAAGAGTTAATAACGGAGGCAGAGTAGCTCAATTTTAAACGAGCAATTTCATCGGTGAAGTGAACACAAAATGCCAATACTGATCAAAAAACAACAACAACAACATTAGTAATATCCGTTGAAATCACATCGACCCTTTGTCCGTCGTCATGGAGACAATTTGTCAGTTTCAGAGACTCGTCGTTAATGCTTTCGCTGTTTGGTCAAAAGTGAGTGATGTTTTGTTTGAGTGGGGAAAACAGAGAGCCGTCCACAGTGTGTGTGCTCCTCACCTGTCCAGGATAAGGCCAGTGTGTGAAGGAAGATGACAGCCGATCCTGACGCCCACCTCTTCAGACACACGCCCCCCATGTTGACCCGGCGCAGCTCCGCATACACACGCGCACTGACTATCTGACCAGAGAGGGGAGGAATCACAGGGTCAGCGCGCAGACGACCGCAGCTCGTGCCGATACGGTGATCGATTATTATTCGAATTTGAAGTCACTCTGAAAACAGGAATCGGCGCGGTCTCTCCCTGCAGTTCTCACTGCACCCGAGCAGCAGCCTGCTGCTTATCTAGGTTCGAGGCCCACAGCCTGCCGGTGTGGGTCGGTACTCATTTGCATAACGAGCCTCTGACCGGACCTCCTGTCAACGAGTTGCATCGTGGCGGCTTGTTTGAATCAATAGATACAACAGAGAGATGGCCGGCCATATTTCTCACATGCCTGTATATTTATTCATATTTTTTGAGCTGGGCAAAAGCACAAGACCGTGTGTGTAATGTTCGGACACAACATATCCCACAATGCATTGCAGGCCCACAAGCTGACCTTTACTAACAGCACCGGAGCCAACCTGTGATTTTCATCTATTTCTTCTTTTTCTCTCTTCCCTTAAAGACAATCACACGGTATAGAAATAAAGACGACATTATATCACTAGAATCGATCATTAACGATCAGAATCATGATTATAATAACAATAACCTCTCTCTCTCTCTCTCTCTCTCGCTCTCTCTATCGTATTTACTCTGGACCGTCCACAGGCCGGACCACGAGAGTGCAGCGCCACAGTGAGTGGTGTGTGGTCACCAGCATCACTCTCGGAGACGGATGTGGTGGAACATAATCACATCGGATCAGAACGAGCTCAAATCCACAGCGAGTAAACAAGACGAGTTCTGCCGAGACGCTGGAAAACGAAGAAAAGGGAGCAAACTGATGCATCTCTCTCGTTTGAATAATTCAATGTGATGTGACGTGAATGATAGAACACATCCACAGGCCTGCTGGCAACAATGGTGATTATCTCCCTCCCTCTCACACACACACACACACACAGAAATATGCAGGCAATTAGTCATGTCTTGTGCCTGCTCTTAGTCGAGTGATCAATGTGAGCACCTTTGCGTGAAAGCAGGAACTGAGTCATCAAGGACACACACACACGAAACCTCACAACACACGCACTGACACACACAAACAGACACACACACACACAATGACAGACAGTGTGACAGCGCTTTGCACTGAGGATGGGGTTGCAATAGGACTAACAGTTGAGAGGCTGCAGGGGGCTGTAGTTTACCGAAGTAATACACACACACAAACACACACAGACACTGTGCGCTTTCAGGCAGCATGCAGGCATGTCAGTCGGGTTGTGTGGACCTAAATGCAGAAATAACATCTCCCACACACACAGACACACACACACACGAGGGTTACCTCAGCCCTTTGTGCAGAAGCTGCTGTGATTCAGGCTGTTGTAGCTCCATGGCAGCAGAGGAGGAGGAGAGGAGGAGGAGGAGGAGGAGGAGAGGAGAGAGAGGAAGATGCTGGTAGCAAGCGAGATGAGAGGCAGCCCTCCCTGACTCAGATGCTTTCCCATCTGCGTACACACACACACACACACACACAAACAAGGCTCTCTGCAGGGTATACGGCAGCTCCAGTAGCAGCGTTCATGAGCTGGCTGACGCAGGCAGTCACGCTGCCGCCACTTCTCAGAGAGTGGGAAGGGAGGAGGGGGAGACGAGGAGGAGGAGGCAGCCGGGGAGATGGAGGGAAGTGGGAAAAGGGAGGAGAAGGCCGGTGGAAGGAGCAGAGGATGCTGGGAGGAGAGGAGAGGATGGAGAGAGGAGAGGAGAGGAGAGGAGGAGGATGGAGAGAGGAGGAGGAGGAGGTTACAGGCCTCAGATCTCTCTGCAAAAAAATCAATGTCATGACGTAGGACGGGAAAGGACATTGCAATGGTTAAAGGAGAGTCAACTGTCGGTTGAAAGAGACACCACGAGTCTCTTCCCATCATCCTCTGCTCCAGCTGGTGGAGACGAGCCCTGGTACTCACATGCTGACACACTACAAGGCGCATGTTGTCTGACTTCAGCTACATCAGACTGGAGAGACTCTGCAGTGCAGCTGTTCAGACCAGAGCAGCGGCACACAGAGCACTGCTGCAGCATCGGCGTCGGCGACCAGGAAACCACAGCCCGTCACAAAGGGGATCTCAAATCCGAACACTAAACGGCAAATGGACACATTCATGAAAAAAATGTGATCTTTAAATAGTTTTAAATTACATCTGCAATCTGTTTTTTTTTTTAATCGGATAATTTGCGATTGATAGAGTTTCCAATCACACAAGGAATTCCAATAATCCCTTGTCTCATGGCCACAAGCAAACCAATTCATGACATACGATATCAGGTTTGACTGGCTTTAAGGTGCACACACTAGTTTTACCCTTAAACGGGCCCATCGATGTATATTCACGAGGAACGGGTCCCCTCTACGGGAGCGACCATGTTTTTACAGACGTAAAAGTGGACATACTAAACATCTATGGACTTTTAATGACAAATGAAGTCTACCCTATGATGATGATACTACATGCAACTTCACAAAAGATGCGTTGACATCTAGAGGCGAAGTGTGAGAACCTTTGGTCGACTTCAGTTGTCATTCGCAGTTTAGCTTTCAACTTAACTATAATTACACGTTTCGTTCATTCGAGGATCCTAACATTTGTGTTTTGTTACATCACATGTGTGTTTGGATTGTACAGTTCGATATCAAGCAGTTTAAACATATAGTATGTAGTCCAGAAAAGTTTCTTCATGCTCACATCAAATCCGACATCGTCACGTCAACTTTAGTTGCCGATCACGGTAAATGACACGATGCATGTATTTGAAGGCGATGACAGGAGGAAATCTCTCTTCATCTTTAGATAAGTACCTAGAAAGAAGAACAAAACAAAACAAAACATGCAGTAAGAACCCATGAACATGCAGTATACTCAAGGCCAAGCAGAGGAGACAGCATCGGGGAAAACAGCCCCGCTGACATGAACGCGATCAAACAAGTCATGACCTTTTTAAATTATTTCTTTATTTATATATATTTATTTATTCATCTCAGTTTGGTTGATATTCTTTTTTTTTTATTTTTTATCATGTATGTAGTATTTTTGTACTCAACAGAAATCAACATAAAACAAAGAAAATCGACAAAACAAAAAAAAGAACCAATTAAGCAGTAGATAAACCTAATGAGCGGAGCAGAGAGCTGGCTGGCTGAGAATAGGACTGAGAAGGAGGCGGGAGGGGAAGGGGTCAGTGTAACGGGGCAGGAGATGTGTGTGCGTGTGTGTGTGTGAAGCAGCTCTCTCCTCCCCATCAACTCTTAAGTCATGAACAGTGCTTTCCAGTCACGCGGATGCTGCTTTCCTGTGTGCCACTGGTCACAATATCAGACAGATTGGAGCCACTACACTCTAATTTTAGAGTTTCTATCCTGTCACGGGACAAGAGACATGTGGTGCCGCCTCCATAATAGAGATTTCCTCTGGAACAGATCAGAGTCCCCAGCTCTTTTCCCTGGTGTAAATAATGACTGAAAACAGTGGGTGAGATCGCACATGTTTGGTCAACAAGGAATCTATTTACTTTTAGAAGGAGCTTATTTTAGGCTGATATCCATCCCACCATACACTTCACTGTCGCTCTCTGCCAGGTCGTGTCTGAAGGGGAGCAGCTGCTGGTAAACAGGAAGTGACCCAGTGTGAATGGAAAGCATCATGACGCCATCTACAAATCTCTTGTGCAACCAGCAAACAATGTGTCAACCATACAGAGGCCAGGTATTGTGGACTCTGGCCAGTATCAACAGAAATGAGAGGAAACATATTTCTTTTCACCAGTCCTTCACTGGTCCAATATAGACTCCGGGGGTGTTTGTACTGCATATGGAAAGATAAATAAA
>JAFBJT010106382.1:9677-24153 GCA_016785325.1 Chascanopsetta lugubris
GGTGGAGGATGAGGAGGACCAAGGGGAGGACAGGCAGCAGCAGCAGCAGCAGCAGCAGCAGGTTCCCTGGGAGTCCCAGCAGCTGGAGGACAGCGAGGGGCCCGAGGTCGACCCCTGGACCACGGAGAGAGAGGAGGAGGAGGAGGAGGAGGAGGAGGGGGAGAGAGGTGGTGAGGTGGAGGAGGAGGAGAGGCTGGAGGGAGAGGAGGAGGTGGAGGTGACGGAGGAGGAGGCGGAGCCAGAGGCGGAGCCCCAGGCCCCACAGACCCAGGAGGGCCGGGAGGTGGCTCCCTGGGAGATGTTCGGCCCAGATGAGGGCCCCTCCCTGGGGCGGCAGGAGGAGGCGGAGCGTCCCTCCTCCTCGGTCCCGGAGAAAGACTCCATGTCGGGGAGTGAGGAGGGAGCGGGGCGGCGGGACCTGCGGGGGGCGCCGTTCTACGCCCCGGACACGGACGCCTCCAAGACGTCCGACGCCGACGTGCCGCCCAGCTACAGCAAGGCGGTGAGCTTCGACCGGCTGGAGCTGAGCGAGGACGAGAGCGAGACGGACAGGAAGCGGCGCCCGCTCGTGACCTCGGACAGCCACTCGGACAGCAGGTCGGACATCGTGCTGCCGTCCATGACCACGGAGCTGACGGCCAGCGAGCTGCTGCTCAACAAGTGAGTCCCCCTCGGGCATCAGGAGGTCAAGCTGAGAGTGAGCGACATCCGCTGGTGAGGTCGCGCGACGCGGCCGACTTTCTCCCTGAAAGCTCGGAGGGCGGGGGGTGGGGTGGGGTGGGGTGGGGTGGGTGGGGTGTCCAACGCGTAGGATTCGAACCTTTGCCTTCCGAAGGCGGCTGCTCCCATGTTCTATATAATGTTTGACCTTTTGAATCAACATGAGAATAATCCTGTTTGTGTGTTGATGCAAAGAGAATTCATCCGGATTATAATCCCATTCATCACTTCCTCACTCGCTCTCTCCCTCTCTCTCTCTCTCTCTCTACTCTCTCTGTCTCTCTCTCTCTTTCTTTCTACTCTCTGTCTCTGTCTGTCTGTCTGTCTCTTTCTACTCTCTCTCTCTGTCTGTCTCTCTGTCTGTCTCTCTCTCTTTCTACTCTCTCTCTCTCTTTCTTTCTACTCTCTGTCTCTGTCTCTGTCTGTCTCTTTCTACTCTCTCTCTCTGTCTGTCTCTCTTTCTGTCTCTCTTTCTTTCTATGTCTCTCTCTCTCTCTCTCTCTCTCTCTCTCCCTCCCTCCCTCCCCCTCTCCCTCTCTCTCAGGATGTTTTACGACGAGGAGCTGGACCAATCGGAGCGGTTCTACGAGAGCCAGCCCCTGGTCCTGCAGCTGTGTTACGCCCTGTACAACATGCTGGTGTCGCGCTCGGAGATGGTTTGTTACCTGGTCATCATCCTCAACCACATGGTGTCGGCCTCCTGCGCCACGCTGGTCCTGCCCATCACCATCTTCCTCTGGGCCATGCTGTCGGTGCCGCGGCCCAGCAAGCGCTACTGGATGACCGCCATCGTCTACACGGAGGTACGGTCACCTGACGAGGGCCAAGGTTAAAGGTGCAGCGTGTGAGATGTGCTGACCTCTAGAGGTGAAGCTGCGCGTTGCGTCCATCGCCTCACCCTCACCCTTCTGAACGTGCGGGAGAACCTGTGGTCGACTTCACTTGTTATTATGACTCTAAAAGATGTTTAGGGTGTCCACTTTTACCACAGTAAAAACATGGCCGCCTCCATAGAGAGGATGTAAAACATTTGTGTGATTATGAATTCATGAAAATGTCAGTGTGTCATTGTGTTGTGATATCTGTAGAAGTGACAAAAATGGCCGAAATCTTGCACACTGCACCTTTAAAATCACAAGTCCTTCTATGGGTTCTCCTGCGTGTCCAGAAGGGTGAGGTGATGCAACGTCCCCCCTAGATATCCTACACACTGCACCTTTAATAAAAAAAATTAAAAAAAAGATGATAAAAATATCAAGCTGTCCGATCCCGATCGCCTCGCCTCATGCGCAGCGCCAGGATGTTTGAACCTCATTTCCAAAGACCGTTTGGAAATGGAAACTCACTCTGTCCTTCCTCACATTTCCCCTGAAGGTCACCATCGTCATCAAGTACTTCTTCCAGTTCGGATTCTTCCCCTTCAACCAGAACAAGATCGACAAGAACAAACCCTATCACCCGCCCAACATCATCGGCGTGGAGAAGAAAGACGGCTACGTTCACTACGACCTGGTCCAGCTGCTGGCGCTGTTCTTCCACCGGTCCATCCTGAAGGTTCCCGCCCAGACTCACTCTGCTCCTCTGTCTCACTTCTAACCGCTCCCTGTCCCAAACCAATGAGAACGCTTTGCTCTCCCCCCCCCCCCCCCCCCCCCCCCCCCCCCCCCCCCCCCCATTATAGGCATTCTATTTTAATGAATAATCCCCCCCCCCCCCCCCCCCCTCCAGTGTCACGGGCTGTGGGACGAGGACGACGCCAAGGAGAAGAAGGAGCCGACCCGTCAGAGCGAGTCCGAGGACGAGGGGCCGGACCGGGACGAGAGCGGGAAGGAGTCGGAGGCGGGGTCCTCGGTGATCAGCGAGCGGATAGGCTCCGCCCACACCCTCCGCTCCATCAACTTCGGGACGTCCACCGACTCGGGGCAGGTGCAGGTGCAGTTCCCGCAGCAGCAGACCTACCGGCGCCGCACCAGCTCCAGCGGAGGCTCGCACATCTCGCACCGCTCCCTGCACTCGTCCGCCAGATCCAAGAGAGGTGAGGGCGCCGCTCTATTGGCTGCTTTCTCTGATTGACGAGGGGAGCGGGGGAGGGGGGGAGGGGGGAGGCGGGGGGGGGGACATACAGAAAAATACACCAAAGTCAAGGCCTCTATTAAAGAGAACAAAGTAAGTAAAATGTTGATAGACGATGCTTGATCATGAAGTATACTTTCCATTAAAGGTGCAGTGTGTAAGATTTTTTCTATGTGAAGATGAAAATGATGGGGAGACATTTTGATCAATGCCCAATCACCTGGATGTATGACGTCATTTTTACAGGACCCTAAAGTCAGCCCTTTAATACTTTCCATCAGGAGCAGTTCCTCTCCATGGGGGGCCGCCATGTTTTTTACAGTAACATTATGATGTCATCATTTTGTATTCTATTTGTGCCAACAGATCTCACTCACCTAGTTATTGCACACTATGCCTTTAAATGGAACCAGTATTTTGTATTTTCTTTGTATTTATTGAAAAAAAAAAAGCTCATTTAAAAAATGTTAATGTAAAATAGAATTCTTGATCATTGAGACCTGATGATGTCATCGGGTCATTTTGACTCATTGGATCCTCAGGCGAATTGTTATTGTACATTTCTTACTCTCATATATTGGTTACTCTGTAATGCTCGGGTTCATACTTCGGTCTTTGACCCTTGGATCAGTCCTGTTTGTGGCTGCGCGACAGCGCCGCAGTGTAAATACCTCATCGGGCCTCATTAACGGCAGGACATGTGGTCGATTCCCACAGGAAGCACCACGTCCCACAACAGCAGCCACAAGGACGGCAGCGAGGCCAGCGTCCAGCAGAAAACCCGCAAACAGATGATCGTGGAGAAGCTGAGGGAGCAGCTGTACAAAGGAAAGGCCTTCGTCATCAAACGGTACGACGGAGAACCCCGGGCGGGTCGAGAACCCAAAAGCTCGGACGGTAACTCGGAAGTGAGCGGAGCTGATGCCGCTGGAAAATCCCATCAGTGACTCAGCAGCGCTCAGACATCTAAATGTAGAGGTTTGATCACGGCAGCGTTTCCCGTCAGGAGAGTTTTGTGGAAGTGCTGCAACGCGACCACGTCAACATGTTGACGACGCCCTAAAGAAAACAACCTCCGTCAAAATGGCTGAACGTTAGCATGAAGAGTGTTTTACAAACAGTTCCACAAGAGGAGATTTGATTCAGTCTTAGAAAATGTACAACAAAAAAAAAAAAAGATACGGGACGTCCACATGCTGAAAGCACAACAAAATGTGCACAACGGATATTTGAACTCCACAGTGAATAAAAACAGAGAGAGAAACTAAAATCAAGTGTTTGAGACAGAGGCTGAAAAGAGGAGCTGCAGCACTGGTCGGTCAAAATAGCAGCATGTGTCTCCTTTAAAGGTTCAGTATGTAACTGTATTTAAAGATGGACGTAGCATCCGTGACGTCACCATAGTTTTCTTCAGAGTGTTTGAGGCTCATTGTGGGCGGGGCACTCACTAACTCCTCCTACTTCCTGGTTCATCCCAAATTGGGGCAGAGAGGCGGAGCTCAGGTCGAGCAGAGGTTGGGTGACCCATGCTGCTGCCACAGCATCCACCCAAGGTTGACCCAGGTGTCACTCAAGAGGCCACGCCCCCTAACGGTATACAATTTCCAACCTCGATAGAAGCCCCGCCCCCTGTACAGTCGTCACGGTAACAAATGTGACGCATTGAGACCAAAACCGTCGTTTGTGCCCGACTTGAAACATGTTTCATTCACCTCTGGAGTTAAACCCTTTTTAACATGGGAGTCGATGGGGGAGCGACTCACTTTGTGGAGCGCAGCCTCAAGTGGCCACCCGGTGAACTGCACGACTCTCCATGTTCTCCACAGGTTCCTGGAGATCTACCTCCCCATGAAGCAGTTCTTCTACAACCTGATCCACCCGGAGTACAGCGCCGTCACCGACGTCTACGTGCTGATGTTCCTCTCCGACACCGTGGACTTCATCATCATCGTGTTTGGATTCTGGGCCTTTGGAGTGAGTTCATGTGGTTGATCTTCAAGAACCTGGGTTCCTCTTGGAGCGTGTTCCTCATGTCCACCTCCTCCTCCTCCTCCTCCTCCTCCTGTTCCTCGTTCTCCTCCTCCTCCTCCTCCGCCTCCTCTGCAGAAACACTCGGCAGCAGACATCACCTCCTCCCTGTCCGAGGACCAGGTGCCGGGACCCTTCCTGGTCATGGTGCTGATCCAGTTCGGGACCATGGTGGTGGACCGGGCCCTCTACCTCAGGAAGTCCGTCATGGGGAAGGTCATCTTCCAGGTCTTCCTGGTGTTTGGGATCCACTTCTGGATGTTCTTCATCCTGCCGCACGTCACGAAGAAGTAAGGATGAGTGAATTCCCCATCAGGGAGATTTGATGATATTCGGATATATTTAGATTTGAATGTTGCCTTTTGTTTTTTAATTTTTAATTTTTTTTTAGAGCCCCCAGGATCTAAATGTTTTACAGTTGGCCGGAATTCTCTTTTTATAGAAATTATATTTTTACTCAATACATCCAAAATCTGAAATTCTTTATCCATTCTTATACGCACTCTCTCTCTCTCTCTCTCTCTCTCTCTCTCTCTCTCTCTCTCTCTCTCTCTCTCTCTCTCTCTCTCTCTCTCTCTCTCTCTCCCTCCCTCCAGACGCTTCAATGAGAACAAAGTGGCTCAGATGTGGTATTTCGTCAAGTGCATCTACTTCGGTCTGTCGGCCTATCAGATCCGCTGCGGTTACCCCACCCGCGTCCTGGGCAACTTCCTCACCAAGAGCTACAATTATGTCAACCTCTTCCTGTTTCAAGGGTGAGTCTGGGTGAGCCAGGGGCCCTTTTCCTCCAGCTGGGTAAACAGGCTCCGCGGGCCCCGGAGGCCCCGAGGCTCCAAGGCTCCGAGGCTCCGGTGCTCAGGTTGTGTCAGTGCCAGGGATTGATTTCAGAAAGTGTGAAAATGAAAACACACACTTTTCCAAGAATGGTTTTTCCTTTGCGGTGTCGTTATTTATACAATCAGACTTTCGACCTCACGTCCACGTCTCTGATCACCACAGCTTTTAAAATGTGCTGCTTCTCTATTTCTCATAGAAACAGACTGATATTTTAAAGGTCCAGTTTGTCAAAGTTAAAGGTACAGTGTTTGGGATTTGGTGACATCTACTGGTATAGTTGCGTATTGTATCCCATCACCTCACCCACATGTGGCCGCCCCTCTGTTCTCATTAAAGCTCAAACGATGTTTTAGTTCGTCCACTCTGGAATATTGGAAAAACATGGCGGCCCCCGTAGTTTAGAGGTTAGAGGTACCTTTAAATGTCTTGTTACCATGGCAACTGAAAGCGGGTGCGCTGCTTTTTCTTCTTCTTCCCCTAGTTTCCGCCTGGTGCCGTTCCTGACGGAGCTGCGAGCCGTGATGGACTGGGTTTGGACGGACACGTCTCTGTCTCTGTCCAGCTGGATCTGTGTGGAGGACATCTACGCCCACATCTTCATCCTCAAGTGCTGGAGAGAGTCTGAGAAGGTGGGCGTGGCTTAGTGGCATAGGGGGCATCTTCTTTTGTCCTCAATATGGAAAAATGCATTAAAGAATCCTCAAAGCACAGGATTTTTTAAAATTTTCGACACTTTTTAAACCACTGAAAACCCAAAAGTAGGTCGCGACCCACCAGCTGGATCCGTGATTTTAGATTAATTAAAAAGTCCTGTGTAATTATTTCGTGATATTTTTTAGAAGTGAACACAAATGACACACTACACCTTTAATAAAAATAATTCCATCCAATCTCCATCCCATCGGATGAGAGCAGAGTTTTTGAGCTCTCACTTTGGGTGAAGTACTTTGTATGAAATAGTCAGTGTGGTGCCTGATATTCCCTCTGGTCCTGTAAACATGTCTCTATTCTACACTGTAAAAACTGCAGCGCTGCAGTATTTACAGCTTCATACCACAAGTCTCGACTTAAACTTCCCGTTCCACCTTAAAACCTCCCGTTCCACCTTAAAACCCCACCTGTTCCACCTTAAAAACCTCCTGTTCCACCTTAAAACCCCACCTGTTCCACCTTAAAACCCTCGCCTGATTCATCCCTAATACATCAAAGGAGACAGGGACGCCGTCTCAGGAGTTCTTTGAGCGGTGCTGGGCGAGTCGAACAGGAAGTGACACGTTCAGGTGCAGTAACACTTCCTGTCACCCTCCTCCCTGCAGAGGTATCCTCAGCCCCGGGGGCAGAAGAAGAAGAGGGTGGTGAAGTACGGGATGGGTGGGATGATCATCATGCTGCTCATCTGCATCGTCTGGTTCCCGCTGCTCTTCATGTCGCTGGTCAAGTCCGTGGCCGGAGTCATCAACCCGCCGCTGGACGTCACGCTGGAGGTCACGCTGGCTGGTTTTCAGGTGCGGACAATGTATTTTTTTTTTTGTGTATCAGATCATTTAAAGGTGCAGTGTGAGATATTTTGGCCATTTTTGTCCTTTCTAAAAATATTACAAAACAATCACATACTGACATTTTCATGAATTTATAATCATCTGAATGTTTTATTTTTTTCCCCATTTCCCTAAAATGTATATTTACATGAGTGGCTCCTCTCCATGGGGCGGCCATGTTTTTAAAGTAGTAAAAGTGGACGTACTAAACATCTCTTGAGTTTTAATGAGAACTGAAGTCTGAACTACAGCTTCTCCTGTACGTTCAGAAGAGTGAGGGTGAGCTGACGGACACAACATGCCACTTCATCACTAGATGTCACCAAATCCCACACACTGCGCCTTTAAAGGTGTCGTCCGTAAATGCTTTTACTTATTTATTTTTTCTGGCAGCCCATCTTCACCATGAGCGCGCAGCAGGACCACCTGCAGAACGTGACGGCGGATGAGTTTGAAAAATTCACCAAGAGATATTTCGGCGATGACGTAAGTCCACGATCAACTCTGTAAACAATCATTAGTTGAATGCGTCCAGACATATTTTGAACTCATCTCCTCCTTTTTAAACTTTTTCCTTCCACCCTGCAATAGCGAAAGTTATTATTGTTCAGGGCTCTCCCCAGAAATTTGGAGTAGGATGGCGCTAGCTGTGGTGCTAAGATTGTGGTACCATGGCGCTAAGGTTGTGGTACGATGGCGCTAAGGTCGTGGTACCATGGCTCAGCGCTATTGTTCCATTCTTCAGGGAAGAGCCCCGTTGTTCTTATCACTCATACCATTCCTCATACTGCTCATGTGTCCAAGCAGAAGGCCTTACAGTGGCTGGAGGGCTACGTGCCCGAGGACCTGATCATCGCTGAGCTCAAAGGCAGCTCCAACTCTCTGTGGACCATCAGTCCACCCAGCAGGAACAACCTGATGGACATGCTGAACTCAGCTGTGGACTTTCACCTCACCGTCACCTGGTCTGTGCAAAGGTACGAACAAGCTGACACCCATCACCTGTTTGACCTGTCGCCCACCGGGTGGCGCTACAGGCTGATCGGACCTCACACCGTTGGACTCTCAAACAGCTGGGCCATATGATCTGCAATTATCGGCACCCTAACCCAACACACACACGCACACACACATGTTTGTATTTATGTCTTAGTGGGGACACTGGTTGACATATATTGCATTTTTTAGCCCCTTACCTGGACCACTCCAACGGATTTCCTGATCCTGACTTTAAGCTAACCCTAAAACTAAGTCTTAACCCACAAATAGCTCCTTCAAAAATTGAGGACTGGCCAAAATGTCCTTAATTAATTTGAGTTGGTCCTCAGAAGGAACAAGAAAACACACATACACACACATGTTTGTACATCTTAGTGGGGACACTCATTGACATGATGCATTCCCCTCTATTCTATTCTATTTGGGAATTCTGAAGAATGGAATGACTGTAATCTAAGTCAGTTTGTGAAAGTTCACACAGTCCAAACTCCTCTTCCTCCTCTTCCTCCTCTTCCTCCCAGAAACATCAGTCGCGGGGCGAAGGCTGAGATCGCGTCGGGGAAGCGAGTGACGCCTCTGGACACGGAAACCAAGCAGGAGCTCATCACGCTGCTGAAAGGGACGAAGAGGGAAACTCAAGTGTGAGTCCACGAGCCGCACTGGGTTTCAAAACTCTTGAGTATCAGTCGGACGCTGAGACTATGACCTATTTGTTTGTTTGTTTGTTTGTTTGTTTGTTTGTTTTCCTCTCTTCTCTCTGCAGGACCCTGACAAACATCTTCCCTCGTTACATCCGAGCTCCCAGCGACTCGGAGGCCAAACCGGTGGAGCAGCTTTATTTTGGTGAATGTCGCCATAATATTTACCTCTGAACTGATTCAACCATCGATTCTTAAATTCATCGATAAACACCTCTTCTTCTTCTTCTTCTTCTTCTTCTTCTTCTTCTTCTTCTTCTTCTTCTTCTTCTTCTTCTTCTTCTTCTTCTTCTTCCTCTGGGCTGCAGATGAGAAGATGATGGACATCAACGTGAGGCTGGTGCGACCTCAGACCGACTCGGACCAGGCGCAGGAGTGGTGGATCGTCAACCAGACGGAGCTGGGCCCCATCAACAAGAGGAATCCGAAACACAAGTACGACGCAGGTCTGGAGCTTTACGTCTTCAGTGACCAAGTCAGTCCGCCCAGTCTGGGATTCCTGGCCGGATACGGGTGAGTGGAGGCGGCCATTTTTATTCCACTGAGGCTTTTCTAGATTCTATACATCCATCTATCTGTCGATCGATCGATCAGTCGGTTGATAGACAGATAGATATATCTGTCTATCCGTCCGTCTGTCCATGCATCCATCTATCTATTTATTTATCCGTTTATTCATCCATCCATGTAATACCCATCCATCCATCTAATGCCCCTCCATCCAAGAGCCATCCATCCATCCATCCATCCATCCAATGCCATCTATCTATCCAATATCCAAATATCCATCTAATACCCATTCATCCATCCATCCATCCAATATCATTCACACATCCAACCATCCATCTATCCAATATCCATATATCCATCTAATACCCATTCATCCATTCATCCATCCACCCATCCATCCATCCATCCAATATCATCCACACATCTAACCATCCATCTATCCAATGCCTATCCATCTAATGCCCCTCCATCCATGAGCCATCCATCCATCCATCCACTTACCATCCATCCACCCGTCCATCCCGCATGTCAGAGCTTCCTGTTGGATGATGGGTTTCCTGTCCCTGCATGTGAGCATGACCCAGCGTTCCTCCCCCCCCCCCCCCCCCCCCCCCCCCGCATGACCCAGCGTTCCCCCCCCCCCCCCCCCGGACCCCTGACCAGCCAGACCCCTGAGAGCCAGAGAACCCATCAAGGCCTCTCTCTCTCTCTCCCTCCGTCCCTCCGTCCCTCCGTCCCTCCGTCCCTCTGCGCAGGATCATGGGCCTGTACGCCTCCGTCGTCCTGGTCATCGGCAAGTTCGTGCGCGAGTTCTTCAGCGGCATCTCGCACACCATCATGTTCGAGGAGCTGCCCAACGTGGACCGCATCCTCAAGCTGTGCACCGACATCTTCCTGGTCCGGGAGACGGGCGAGCTGGACCTGGAGGAGGACATGTACTCCAAACTCATCTTCCTCTACCGCTCGCCGGAGACCATGATCAAGTGGACGCGCGAGAAGACCGAGTGACCACGGCCAGGGCACGAAGAGGACGTTTCAAAGCAGGCGGCCGTCCGTCCCTCCGTCCGCCCGTCCGCCCTCCTCGCCCGAGGAGCTGCGGTGGCGCTGACTCAGCACCGTTCCCGAGGTCACAACTGCTATTTTTTACTCTTGAAAGCGACGACGGGCGCCGACAAACTGCGGTTATCGACGATCGAGCACAATTTTCCGGTGCTGCGTCTGCCGATGGACGACTTTAGCAGCTGGAGACGACACATTTTCCTAAGTTATATGTATATATATATATATATATATATATATAAATATATATGTTAAGAAAACAAAGTTTTTAAAATCTCTTCATGCCTGTTACATTTTCAATCGTACAGGAGGCGACAGAGACCTTCCACTTTAAAGGGCTTCCCACCAAACTACAACCACATGAGCACAACCTGGTATTTTCTCCGTATTGACGGTGGGACGGTGCAATACTGAGATTCTGCTGACGCGGACCCAAAAAGAAAAATGGCCGCCTTCCGAGCAAAAACAGACACGAACGTTGGCCCACAAATGTTTTTTTTTTTTTTTTCTTCTGTTTTCTCGAGGAGCTTCTCCAGAGACACGAGGATGATGATGAACACATGAAACAATCTTTACTCGCCTTATTTTGTTTGTACGTGACAAAGTGAAATGAACTCATATCTTTCTCAGGAAGAGCTGTTTCAGCTGTTTATGTTCCCACGGTTTGAAAAGGAAACTATTTAAAATGGCATGAAAATAAATGTGGATGTTGTTTCAGATGGACCCGAGTATGTTAACCTCGCACAAGCTGCGTTCAGGAAGTACATTTTATTGACTTTAAAGGTGCAGTGTGTCAGATTTTTTAAACATAAAAATATCCCAAAACAATGACATACCGACATTTTCATGAATTCATAATCACGGAAATGTTTTCCTTTTTCTCCATTACTATAAAATGAGCCCATTAATGTATATTTAAATGAGTCCTCTCTCTACGGGGGCTGCCATGTTTTTCCAGTAATAAAAGTGGGTGTGTACCACAGGTTCTCCCGCATGTTCAGAAGGGCGAGGGTGAGGTGATGGACACAACATGAAACTTCACCTCTAGGTGTCGCCAAGTTGTACACACTGCACCTTTAAGAAAAACAGAAAACAAAACACATCTGCACATTTCATTTTCCGAATCATCGACACGTTGGCTCGAGTCCAAACCAGCAGGGGGCTGTTTCTGAATCAGGGTAACAACGTGCTCCAGGTGCGAACCACTTCCTGTTGTTTTCAAACAGTCGTTCATCCATTCATCGCGGTTTCACACGTGAAGGGCTGGAACCCGCCGCCCTTTGGTCCAAACTATGCATTAGAGGACACTGTAGCATGAAAGACAAACGTCATTATTGGTTTTCATTAACGTGTACGTTAAAGGGACAGGACGCAGAGGACAGAGACCTGACCATGTGGCTGTTATGTGAAGGTGAGGTGGAGTGTGAGCGGCTCCCAAATAAAACGTCTGGAAAGGTGCAACGCTTTTCTTCTCAGCTGCTCTTTGATTGTGATTGAGGTATTTGCTGAGTAAGCAAAAAGAAAACCTGTCGAAAACGAAAAGGGACCCGCGTCTGGCTCTGCCCACAGTAAAGATGGAACCTCACCCACAGGTTTCTGCGTATGAGGCTCGTAGTGGGCGGTTCCCTGGTCGGCCATCTTGCCGATGCCTGACTCCTCCCACTTCCTGGTTCATTCAAAAAACGGGAAAAGGGGCGGAGCACAGGTAGAGCCGGGGGCGGGTCAGCGGTGCCGTCGCAACTTGTGAGCGTCTCTGCATGATAACGTTTTGGGGGTCAAAGGTCAAAGTTCAAAAATTCACAACGCGCAACAAAAATGTCAAAAATAAATATTAATGTAATTACTTTTTATCAAATGTATTCAGTCATTTAGAAAATCACTGAAATCGCTAGAGAGAGAGAGAGAGAGAGAGAGAGAGAGAGAGAGAGAGAGAGAGAGAGAGAGAGAGAGAGAGAGAGAGAGAGAGAGAGAGAGAGAGAGAGAGAGCAGCCTCATCAGAGATAAAGAGGTCTAAGGAAGCTCCAGTCATTACGTGTCTGTCAGAGTCGGCCTCGGCGCAGACGAGCCGCCGCCGCTCGACTTCTCTGATGTGGAAAATCTCCTGCTCTAACTCGTTTAAGAAAACGCACAGAGACGATAAACTGCCACACGACGGAAATGTTTATTGACGAATGTGCAAAGTTTGGAGATCTGCACTCGAGGGGGTAATATTTATACATATTTCTTTTTCTTTTCTTTTTTTTTTTTAGGGTTATGGGGAATGGGCAAGAGCACACAAAAAAATGTACACAATCCCTTTTGTTTGCGATTCTAACTCTGGTGTTAGAGCGTCTTTAACTGGCATCTGGGGTTTCTCACATTTTTCACAGGAAGTGAAAGGAAAAACATGGATTGGTGGATTTCAAAGGGACAAGGACGGGGATGAACGCACACATCACATCACCACACCGTCCCTTTCCCACGTTCAGATGAGGACTGCTATCGAGACACACGGCCAGTTCCATTCTGGAGGGAGACGGATGCAGAGTCTCCGGTTAAATATTCAAATACCGACATTTTCATGAATTCATAATCACGGAAATGTTTTCCTTTTTCTCCATTACTATAAAATGAGCCCATTAATGTATATTTAAATGAGTCCTCTCGCTACGGGGGCTGCCATGTTTTTCCAGTAATAAAAGTGGGTGTGTACCACAGGTTCTCCCGCATATTCAGAAGGGCGAGGGTGAGGTGACTGACACAACATGAAACTTCACCTCTAGGTGTCGCCAAGTTGTACACACTGCGCCTTTAAGAAAAACAGAAAACAAAACACATCTGCACATTTCATTTTCCGAATCATCGACACGTTGGCTCGAGTCGAAACCAGCAGGGGGCTGTTTCTGAATCAGGGTAACAACGTGCTCCAGGTGCGAACCACTTCCTGTTGTTTTCAAACAGTCGTTCATCCATTCATCCATTCATCGCGGTTTCACACGTGAAGGGCTGGAACCCGCCGCCCTTTGGTCCAAACTATGCATTAGAGGACACTGTAGCATGAAAGACAAACGTCATTATTGGTTTTCATTAACGTGTACGTTAAAGGGACAGGACGCAGAGGACAGAGACCTGACCATGTGGCTGTTATGTGAAGGTGATGTGGAGTTTCAGCGGCTCCGAGATCTGCAAATAAAACGTCTGGAAAGGTGCAACGCTTTTCTTCTCAGCTGCTCTTTGATTGTGATTGAGGTATTTGCTGAGTAAGCAAAAAGAAAACCTGTCGAAAACGAAAAGGGACCCGCGTCTGGCTCTGCCCGCAGTAAAGATGGAACCTCACCCACAGGTTTCTGCGTATGCGGCTCGTAGTGGGCGGTTCCCTGGTCGGCCATCTTGCCGATGCCTGACTCCTCCCACTTCCTGGTTCATTCAAAAAACGGGAAAAGGGGCGGAGCACAGGTAGAGCCGGGGGCGGGTCAGCGGTGCCGTCGCAACTTGTGAGCGTCTCTGCATGATAACGTTTTGGGGGTCAAAGGTCAAAGTTCAAAAATTCACAACACACAACAAAAATAAATATTAATGTAATTACTTTTTATCAAATGTATTCAGTCATTTGGAAAATCACTGAAATCGCTTGAGAGAGAGAGAGAGAGAGAGAGAGAGAGAGAGAGAGAGAGAGAGAGAGAGAGAGAGAGAGAGAGAGAGAGAGAGAGAGAGAGAGAGAGAGAGAGCGAGCAGCCTCATCAGAGATAAAGAGGTCTAAGGAAGCTCCAGTCATTACGTGTCTGTCAGAGTCGGCCTCGGCGCAGACGAGCCGCCGCCGCTCGACTTCTCTGATGTGGAAAATCTCCTGCTCTAACTCGTTTAAGAAAATGCACAGAGACGATAAACTGCCACACGACGGAAATGTTTATTGACGAATGTGCAAAGTTTGGAGATCTGCACTCGAGGGGGTAATATTTATACATATTTCTTTTTCTTTTCTTTATTTTTTTTAGGGTTATGGGGAATGGGCAAGAGCACACAAAAAAATGTACA
>JAFBJT010106383.1:0-30303 GCA_016785325.1 Chascanopsetta lugubris
CCTGTTCAAGAGCCAGAGGATGCTGAGGTGAGAAGCTGGAAGGAGGGAGCTGGAACTTCATGATGATGATAAACAGCGATTAACTCTGCTCCTCCTGTGTCTCAGCCGTGTGGAGCTGAAGAGACTGTGTGAGATCTTCACCCGGATGTTTGCAGACCCTCACAGTAAGGTGAGGCCCACAGCTTGGATCCTCACACTCGTCTGAACTAACATCCGGACAAACTAACAGTGTGTTTCTCTGTTGCATGCTCCGTCTCTGCTGCTGCGGATTCTAACACCAGAGAGTAAGTGTTTGCTCACTGTCACTTCCTGCTGCCACAGCTCAAACACACACAACACATGTTCTGTCTTTGTTTCTCCTCCTCCTTCCCTTTCTCACCTCCTGCTTCACCTGTCTGATCTCTCCTCTCTCTCCCATCAGGTCTTCAGCATGTTCCTGGAGACGCTGGTGGACTTCATCCTCCTGCACAGGGAGGACCTGCAGGACTGGCTCTTCATCCTCCTCACACAGCTGTTGAAGAAGATGGGTGCCGACCTCCTGGGCTCTGTCCAGGCCAAAGTCCAGAGGGCGCTGGACGTCACCAGGTCAGAAACTTCTATTCTGATCATTCTTATGATAATGATTTTTCTTGAAGTTTCTCAGTTTATCACTTCATTTGTTTACAATGAATAGCTCATCATTTGCTTTAATTTGACAAATTAAGAAAAAACATGCATGTGGCAGTAGGGGTGTAACGATATATCGTGCCACGATATATCGCGATACAAAAACATAATGATACATGTTGGTGCGGTGAAAACCCATACCGCAATATCTGATAGATCATATTTGTCTAGTCCAGGGGTGCGCTGGCAACGTCTCAACCGGCGCCCAGCACGCGTCAACACGGGAGAGAGAGAGAGAGAGAGAGAGAGAGAGAGAGAGAGCGAGCGCGTCACTCTGTCACTGCGGCGCGCACACACAGACTCCGCTCCTGTTTAAACGTATTAAACATGGTACAATCATTATCCACAACAGTCCCTGTAGCCCAAACAAGGGTGCACATGTAGTTGGTCTACACATCCCACTTCTGACACCGTATGTAGCGGGGTTCTTGAGAGAGAGAGGGAGAGAGAGAGAGACGGAGAGAGACATGCACACACACAGAGGAAGAGAGAGCCACTTGGTATTTTGCAAAAATATTAAAAAGCCTCTATAAATGTAATTAGTGCATCAGCATATTGAAAAATGAAGAAAAAAACTTTTTGCAGCCTGTGACAGGTCCACAAATGTTTTTCTTTTCGGCTGTAGTTTCAATAAATATACACACGCACGCACAGACACACACACACACACATATAAGCCTGAAAGTTCCATTGAATTCAAAATGGCAGCCCCCGTAAGAGACAGGTGTATGTCATTATGTCATGCTCTTTCACGGCTAGATGTCGCTGAAAATCACACACTGTCCCTTTGAAAAAAATAGCCCTATAATATTGTATTGTATCATTATCGTGACCTCCATATCATGTATCCTACCATATCGTGAGATTAGTGTATCGTTACACCACTATGTGGCAGCATTACCATAACAGAAATACAGTTTATCCAAGTTAAACTGGGATTTAAACAAGTGAGAATAATGAGCAGAAGTAAAAAAATTGAAATAAAGTAAACCTTCACTGCATCATCAAGTGAGGTTTGAAATGAATGAAACAGCTGCTGTCAGTATAATAGTTTTACAGAAATTCATAATATACAGACTCTTTAACTTTGGAAGAAGCAAGAAAAGACGAAGCTTAAAAATGAATTAGGAGCTTGATAAAATAAATAAGTAGCAAGAGGAAGAAGAAAAAGAAAAAACAAGAGACAATAATATCAATGAAAATCATTTGAATAATAAAAAAGTAACATTGAAAAGGATAAATGGAAGTAAAACAAAATAAATGAATAAATAAATAAAAAGGGAAAGAAAAGGAATTTGAACCATTTCCTGTGTCCTCCTCTCAGAGAGTCGTTCCTGTACGAGCAGCAGTTCAACATCCTGATGCGTTTCATTGTGGATCAGACCCAGACGCCAAACTTGAAGGTGAAAGTCGCCATCCTGCGCTACATCGAGGCTCTGGCCCGACAGATGGACCCGTCTGACTTCGTCAACTCCAGCGAGACGCGCCTCGCCGTTTCCCGCATCATCACCTGGACCACCGAGCCCAAGAGCTCCGATGTGCGAAAGGTATGCAATCGGGACCCCAAGGAGCTCAATCTCCTCCTCCACATCGCGGCCTCCCTCCAACCCGTCACCCTTCAAATGTTTCCTCAATGTCTTCCCTTGAGTTCTTTTTGTTTTCATATTTTTGTTCCAATGATCATTTCTCATCCACCGAACACTCAGACCCTCCACAACTGGGCAGGGGAGGATTTCTCAGGTCGCTCCTGCACCGTGGCCTCCCTGCCTGGAGAGGGCAACACAGAGGAGAGGTGCAAGCAGGTAGAGACTCTGTCCAGCTGCACGACCGGCGCTCGTAACCTGCGCTAACCTCAGCCTGAGCCGCCGCCGCCACCCTACACTGGGTGCTAAACTCTGTGGGTTTTACAGAGAGAATGAAAATAACCTGAGGAGGGAGCGGGGCTCCACAGCACTAACAGCCCTGAGACAGTTTGAGTTACAGACCTATTTTATACTCGCTGGTTAAATCAAGACCATCACGAGTCATTGATTATAACCCGTCAGAGTTTGTGCATGAAGAGCTGCTGATGAAAGAACGTTCTGCATGAGTTTCTTTTTCTCTTTCATTTCTCTGAAAATCTCAATGTTCCATTTTCCTGCTGAAGCAGAAACTTCAGCTCCACTTTGCTCACCTTTAATTTTTTTTAGTGAAAAGACGAGTTGCATGTGCACTGCAACAGATATGCTAATCAACATTTTTTATACTTATTTTATAATCATGTTCAATTTGTTAAAATTTGAGTTGGAAGGGATTTGTTTGGGTGGTATTCAGAGGTTTTTTTTTGTGTTAAACTTTTTAATTTTAATGATTTGGATTTTTTTATTCTGAATTTCAAACTACGGCCAACTGCGGTTCACAAACCATTTTTAATAGGCTCATAGCAATTTCTAAAAATATTATGGAATGTGTCCCACATAAAATGTGCAGGTATATAGTGATATAGGTTGTTTTAGTGGCCCAGCCTTTTACATGTTTGTGTTGTATTTTGTGTGTGTTTGTGCACAGGCGGCCCAGGTGGTGCTGATCGCCATGTTCGAGCTGAACACCCCAGAGTTCACGATGCTGCTCGGAGCTCTGCCCAAAACCTTCCAGGATGGGACGACCAAGCTGCTGCACAACCACCTGAGGAACGCCAGTGCCAACAGCGGCATCGTCATGGTAACACTAACCCACACACACACATTATTTGCTTTTTGGTAAATGTGTGTCGTATTTCCACCTGTAGGAGTTCTGAGGTGATGTCCGGATGTTTGTGTATATAAAGTTGTGTATGCATATATATAGAAAGCTGTGTGTGTGTGTGTCTATACAGTTGTGTGTGTGTATAAAGTTGTGTCTTTGTGGTCTGCAGGCATCTCCCTGTAACTCCATGGGTCGGCCTCCACCCCCTCGTCAGCCCGGCAGCCGCAGCAGTCCTCTGACCTCGCCCACCAACTGCTCCCATGGAGGTCTCTCTCCCAGGTGCCTCACAGAAACATGACACACCTCCTGCATGAAGCATACAGTGTAGTGTGACAGTGTGATGGTGGTGTGAGGTGGTGCGCCACCTGCTGGTACTAACACTGACTGAGAACAGTGCTTCTCCTTTTCTGTCCACCTACGCCCCCTCCCTCCCACATCTCTATCTCCTCCTCCTCCTCCTCCCCCTCCCTGGCTGGCTGCAGTCGGCTGTGGGGCTGGAGCTCCGATGGTCTCTCCAAGTTCCCTCCTCCACCCTTCCCCTCCTCCCCTCTTCCTCCCCCCACTGCCCACTCCTCCCTCAAGGCCCTGCGGCAAGCTTACTCTCCCAGGTAACCCCACTCCCCCCCAACCCCCTTTTTCCTCGTCCTCTTCTTCTTCCTCGTCCTCTACTCGCTCCTCCTCCTCCGGGGTTTCACACGAGTAAAACTTGTCGAACGTGTTGTGGAACCTCGGACTCACTGACCCTCCTGTGTGCTTCACTGCAGCTTCCATTTGCTCATTTCCTGTCCATCTGTTAAGCTCCTGTTCCTCCTTGTCTTTGATTTAAAAACAGTGACAGGTGAGAGCTTGTGTTTGTGACCAATCACCTGTTTACCTCCACCTGTGTGTCAACATGCACTGCTCTGCACGTGCACCCTTCTTTGTTGTGCAACACCGAGGTTGTTTTGCAGTTTGGGAACCATTTCCTGTTTCCATGAGGACCTATAACCCTCAATATCGACAGTGAAAACATTGTTTTTAGATGAATTAAAAGTCTCTTTAACAAAGAATCTTCAAATCACTGAACCGTAGTTTCTAAAATGATCCTGGAATGTTGGAGCTGGTTCTGTCACACTTTGAAAAATGCTTCCTCCTCACAACCACCTGAGAGTGAATCCAGTCATGTGATGTTCTAACCGTGGCGTTGGCGTGTCTCCCTTGCCGCAGCATGCTGGACTACGACAGTGAGAACCTGAACTCAGAGGAGATCTACAGCTCCCTGCGCGGCGTCACCGAGGCCATCCAGAACTTCAGCTTCCGCAGCCAAGAGGACATGCTGGAGCCGCTAAGGAGGGATGGCAAGAGGGACGCCATGGTGAGTGGGCGTGGCTTTTTCATCAGACATATCGGTTCACATTTGTACGTTTTACACTCTTTTCCTGGATCTACAGTCTGGAGTGGGAGCGTCCTCAGACTCGGACCCTCGGCTCAGTGGCGACGTGGTGGAAGGTGGACGCATGGCTCTGGACAACAAGACGTCGCTGCTCAACACGCCATCTCCTCGCTCCCTCACCGGGCCGCGCTTCCGCGATTATAATCCCTACAACTACACGGATGGCATCAGCTCGCTGGACAAAGCCGCCCTGAAGGAGGCGCTGTATGAGGATGTAGTGGATGGTGAGGCTCCATGTGTGTTTGAGGATGTTTTTGCGTCTCTACTTCCCGCTCACTGTGTTGTCCTTCACAGGCCGACGACAAGAATGTGTGGAAAACAAGATCATGAATCCGAAAAATTTCCCAGGTCAGAACATTCAAAACATTAATAAAAAGGTCACGGGTGCAAGTTCCCTCCATTTGACCTTTGACCGCTTCCCTCAGAGGGTCCGGCCGAGCAGCTGGAGCTGGTGGGCGAGCTGCTGAAGGAGCTGTCTCATGGTCAGGCTGGGGAGCGAGGCCCTGAGGAGAGACGGGGGACCCTGCTGGAGCTGCTGAAGGTGGCCCGAGAGGACAGCCTGGTGGTGTGGGAGGAGCATTTCAAGACCATGCTGCTGCTGCTGCTGGAGACGCTCGGGGACAAAGACGTAAGACACCACACTGTCCCTCTCCCACACTCGATGGGACGCTCCGTTCAAAAAAATCCACTCTCCTGTCACAGCACACGATCCGAGCTCTGGCGCTCCGAGTCCTGAAGGAGATCCTGAGGAACCAGCCGGCTCGCTTCAAGAACTACGCTGAGCTCACCATCATGAAAACTCTGGAGGCTCACAAGGACTCGCACAAGGAGGTTAGCGTCATCTCACCTGAGCCACAGGCTTCATGTCGCCCTCTCTCGGTCTCACTCCAACCCTTTCGTCTGTTGTAGGTTGTGCGAGCGGCGGAGGAGGCGGCATCCACGCTAGCGGGCTCCATCCACCCGGATCAGTGCATCAAGGTCCTGTGTCCCATTGTGCAGACTGCGGATTACCCCATCAACCTGGCCGCCATCAAGATGCAGACCAGGGCCATCGAACGCATCACCAAGGAGCCGCTGCACCAGCTGCTGCCTGACATCATCCCAGGACTCCTGCAGGTCAGACCCTCTCCACACAGCCGCTCCTTTTACTGCACTGTGTCCCAGTCTCACTGTGTGTGTGTGTGTGTGTGTGTGTGTGCGTGTGCAGGGTTATGACAACACAGAGAGCAGCGTGAGGAAGGCCAGCGTCTTCTGCCTGGTGGCTGTTTACTCTGTGATCGGGGAGGAGCTGAAGCCGTACCTGGCTCAGCTGACAGGAAGCAAGGTACAGTCACTGCACACAGACAGGAAGTTATTCCTTATTGTTCATACCTTTTTTAATGGTATTTATTTATTCCTTTATGGGTATTTATTTATTTATTATTATTTATACTATTTAATGGTATTTATTTAATTTATTCCTTATTGTATATGCTTTTAAGGGCATTTATTTTCTTATTTCTTTTAATGGTATTTATTTATTCCCTATTATTTATTCCTTTAAGAGAATTGACTCCTTTATTCCGTATTATTTATTCCTTTTTTAGTATTTCACAGAGTAGTTTGACTCCCGGCATCATTTATTGTGTACGTTGCTTCTTCAGACATGAAATCTGATTTCCAGCCACATTCATCTGATCTTTAAACTCCTACATTTAGAATAGGGAGGTGTTTCCAGTTGAAGTTTCTCAGTTTGACGCTCGCTCCTCTCGTCCCTCTCTCTCTCTGTCAGATGAAGCTCCTGAACCTCTACATCAAACGAGCTCAGACGTCCACCAGCAACAGCAGCAGCTCCTCCGACATCTCCTCCTACTGATCCAGCCTCTGTTGGCCCCTCACTCCATCCGCTGATCGACCCTCACCTCCTCCTCCTTCACATGCTAGATCCAGGTCCAGTCTCCAGACCCGGAACATTCTCCTCTCCTCCTCCATCAGCTGCCCACAGAAGCCGGAGTGGTGTCTCCTCCACTCTGGTTTTGGAAACGTCTTCCATGGAGTTGAATCCGGCAGCTCAGACATTCGACCTCACGTTAGAGTCAAAGAGCCTCGAGACTCTTCAGTGTGATCCACCTTTAAAATCCTGGCGCTTTCTCGTCTTGGTGAGGTGAGTCGAAAGTAAAGAGATGAAGAAGTAGATGTTACTTCCTGTGGTTATCAGTATTTTACTCATTTTAGAACCGTTGAAATCCATTAATTTGCTTTGACACATCAAACCTTACTATCGTATATTGAATGTAAAGAGCTTTGAATGAGCGTCTGTGCGTCTCCTGCTGCCTCCTCTTTAACGCTGGATCAAACTCAAAGCCACTTTTTAAACATGAATTTGTGAAGAATGTGGCACAAGCAACCTTCAAAGGCATTAAACCAGGGTCCACCTGAACATACACACGTCCAAAAGTACCAGCTTTTACTTTGAAATGCGGCTGAAATGTGAAATCCATGTTTGTATGAACAGATCATTTGGCAGGCCAATGATTTAAAGCACTTCAGAGATTAAAGGTAGATTTTACTCTTTTAATGTTTTAGGCCCACATACCAGCAGAGAGAACACCAGTGTTATGAGTTTATACACAATCTAAATATCAAGGAAAGAACTTCTTCCAGTTTCATTGTTTAAATTTACATTTGAATATTAAATGAATCTCTTTTCTGACTTGGTCTGAAAAATGTAAAACAGAAACTTAAAGAAAAACGAAAAATGATTACACTTCGGCTGAAATTTCTATGCAGAGAAATGACTTATTTGTGTTCATGCTTTGTAAAGGCATATTTTCTAGATTTAAAAAATAGGTATTTATCTGAATTAATTTAATCTTGAATTTTCTTTGATTTAAAATCAGCAGACGTTTGTCTGTTTGAAATATTAAAATGTCATATCATCTTCTACTGCTGCTTTTTCCAGTATTCTGGGTCGTGGGGTATTTCTACCAGTACACATAGGGTCATTGGGGGTATCAGTGTCAAGGCCACTGACACTGCAGCAGGGTCCCACTGGGACTCGAACCAGTAACCTTTGTTTCCAAAGGGGACTGCTCTAACCACTGAGCCACTGCCTCCAAAAATATTAAAATATTATCTTTTATTTAAAGACATTTACTCTAGTAAATAAAAATTACCAAAATATATATTTTCCATTTTTCAGTCCAAGTCAAAAAATTAAGGCAACGCAAGACAATTCAATATTTTTTTTAATCTATTCTTCCTCTTATTTGATTAAGTGGGAAAAAAATGAACTGATGATGAATAAATAGATAAGGAAAGTGAATGCTCCTTCTAAAAGATGTGAATCTAAATATGCAGTGGGACTTGATTCTTGTGTTTTATAAATCTTACTAGTCTGCTGTTGAGTGGAGACTACTGTGGTTAGAGTTTCATTCCAAAATACTTTAATATATATGAAGTACCACATGTACATGTTCTGTTAGGGTGAGAGAGGATTACTAAACAGGCAGGGTGACGGTGTGGATGTCTCATTAGTATTTAGAAGCAATCTGTGGTTTTACTGTTCAACTTCAAAGAGATGAGTTGTCCCTTCCTAAATCGAATGTTTTCCGTCACTTCAACCGCTGAAATGTGAAAAACCCAAATGAAGGACAATCTGAGTGTTAAGACGTTACTGAAACACAGAGAGAAGTGAGAAGAAGACGAGCCAGCGAGTCGTTGGCAGACTCCAGCAATAACCTGAGAGACCCAGCTCAGACCTTCACCCTGTGTTTGGTCACATGACACTAGTATCATTATTTCTTTTTTAATGTGATGGAATCCCATGTTTCTGCTGCTTCTCTGAAAACTAACAACAAACAAACAAACGCTCTAATGAATGGAAAAGGTCAAAGTTCAGTCACACCCGCCACAGACAAGTCACATTTAAACTCCACCCTTGTGGACGAGCAGGTGATCCCAAACAAACGCTCCACATTCTGTTTTCTCACCGAGAGTCAGATTAAAGATTCAGCTCCTGTTATCTTTTTTATTATTATTTTTTTTTACCATGTTTGGTTTTAAATGATTTTTCTTTGTCTCTTTGATTCTGTTTTTTTTGTTTTACTTTGTTATGACACTCTATCATGATTTTTATTCCTCTTTTAAATCTTTGGGACCTGAACCTGATCTTTTGTTTGTTAAAATTTCCACATATAGAAAAAAATCTGGCTTGATTTACATATGCTGTCAATTTATTTATTTATTTTAACCAGTCAATTATTATTGATTGCATTAATACCTTTTTTACATTTCCTCGCATTTGAAATAAAATGTGTAGTTTGAAAAAGTAAAAATATCATCTTTAAAAAATTGCCTCATTCAGCAAAAAGAAAATGTGTTATTCCATCCTCTTTCTTCTTTATTATTCTTTAGTTGAGTTCAGTGTATCTCTGGCATAGCTTCTCAGGTTGCATTGGCCTCTTGACTCTCGGTCAGAAACAAATTAATTTCTTTAAAAAAAAAGATAAAAGTGTGTTAATGTGACGTGTGAGTGGAAGAAGTGAAGGAAGCTGCTGTGACTGAACATTTGCAGATGTTACTGTGACATGAATGCATTTTATTTTACATGCTGACTGTTATGCACCAGTGCCCAACAATGTCTCTCTGCTGAGAGCTGTCCACATCAGAAACATGTTCCCTTTACTTTGATGACAGTTTGTAGAGTGTGACCTGAATGAGGGCGTGGCCTCCTGTGGAATGTGGTTAGTTTGATGGTTGTAGGTTCTCCTGATCGTGTGCCTTTGGGTGGAAGTTGTTTTCCCAGTTGGACACTAACTAATTAAACTAAAGCTAAGTAACACAACACACTGCTTCTTAATAACGCTGAGCTGTAAATACGCTTTATGCAGCAGTGCTGAAACTGTTTCCATGGAAACCACTTACCATGCATGGTCATCACTAGTTTTATTTGATATTATAAGATATTTATGTTGGGTTGGATTTTCCTGTGTATGACTGTTCAAATTGAAATGTTCCTTTCTCTCACCTGTGATAGAATTGCAGAACTTGAAATAAACAGTCAGACTTCTACTGTTTTCGTTTGCGGATTTTTCAATTCTATTCTTCAGTGACATCTTATGGATGATTCAAATTAAAATATAACAGTGGCTGACGTGACAAAATTATGTTATTATGTTTTTATATTTCATTTTCTACCTTTCTAATTTTTTTTAAATTTTGATCTACAACATGAAGAGCAGGGATATGAATGAGAATGTATACTATACAGAATTAAATTACAAGCATTTTTAAATAATTAAATAATATTTTAATATGTATAATTTCAAATTTTGACACGAGAGTATCCTGACATTTTTTTCATGTAATTCAATCAATTTTGAATCTTTTCAGTATTCTTCCACCTGAAAACAAACTTTGTGTAAATATATATATATATATTTATATTAATAATAAATGAATCCGGGGTATTTACTTACCTAAAATGAAGGTAAGTAAATGTCAAATACATTTAGAATGAATATCCATTTGTTTTTGGATACTGTAATTTGGCAAAAATTCAAATTAGACCGTAAATAAAGTACCTAATGCAGTAAACACTGTAGCTAATACATTTGTTTCCTACGTGTTGAGCTTCAACATTCGAGTATTTCAACTTTATTTGAAATTCAGTTCACAGTTTTCCTCCTGTTGATTTGTCTGACAGCCGTAGTTCTGAGCTATCTTTACTTTTAGTTTTGAAATCTGTCTACATATTTAGCTACTGGGCTAATGGTGGCCTAATGTGTTTCGAATGGAAACAACTAGTGATGCCGTGTATCGACAGGAATTTAAGGTGATATATGCGATTCAAAGAAATAGAAATGAGAATCTTCTTGAATGGCGTCCTGTCATTCTGTAGAGCACGTGAACCACCACCAGAGGACGCCATCATCACATGAATAGTTTTTCTCTGCAGTATTTCAATATCTTGAAGATGTTCGATATTATATTTTTAGGATAGTTGAATTTGTTTTATTGATCCAACATCATTTTGAGCGTATTGATTTGTTACCGGCTAATAATAAGGCTTAATAAAGTGTGAAAGTAATGTGAGTACATTGGAGTTATTTCTGAACCATGAATCATCATGTTTCTCTCTGTATTGTTTGTTGATTTCGTTTTTCAACCTTTACTTTATCCATCTGTGTGTCCATTGCTCAGTGGCACTTCAGCAGAGCCACACCGTTTCTCTGGGGATCAAACTTGTGACAGGATGAGGCACCGCTGGATTTCACCAAGAGCGAATCATGTCACACAGCTTCAGGTCAGATGGTTTGAAGGTACAAACACTCACTGTCACATTTATGTTTTTATTGAGAAACATAAAAACATTTTTTGTTAAAGAACCAAACACGAGACATTTCAATAATTAGAAATGTTATCCTCTGACTAAAATATTTCAAAGGTTTTATACTGTATGAAGTAAGCCACAGAAAGATGGTTTGACATGAGGAGAAATCAATAAGATATTGAGACAAAGGACTGAATGATTATAAAATGTAAACTTAAAACTATTTCATTTAAAGATGACTGATTTAATTTTGGTTTATTAATCTCACCAAAGCTGCATTCAGGAAAATGGAAGACTTGTTCTTATGTATCATGACTAATGACATTTGAATCAGTTGATCAAAATACATATTCTAAGAATTCAATTACAACTTAGCTGTGATACTTCAAGTATATGCAAACTGTATAATCTTTTAACAGTTACCTGTAGTATGAATATCTGCACCTGAGGAGAGGACAGTCGAAATGTCACTAAGCCATAGTTGTACCTCAATAAATGGTACTTTATTGACAAGATGTTTACATTCCACAAATACTCGATTATACTAATTTAAATCATGTAAACAGAACATTAAAAAGTGTCAGACAATTAATTAGATTTGTATAGACTCTCTTGTCTTAGTTTCATGAAGAGGCTTCAGTTTTGATGTCGATGTGGAGCATCTGAGGTGAGGAGGATCTTTGTCTCTACAGATCTGACCAGGATCCACAGATGCTCACAGACGATGAGGCCTCTGTTTGTTTTACACGCTTTGCCTCAGTCACGGTATAAATCTTTAATCACGTCCCTGGAATCTCTCGCTCATTATGGGGCGCTTCATTTTCAGTTCAGAACGTGGCGTGGGGACGGTGCTGTGATGAGGGGATGAGTCCTCGCCAACGTCAGACCTCGAAGCAGCTTTGTTAGCGTGTCTCAGTGGTGGCCATGTGTGGCTGAGGCCTCTGTGCTTCATCAGTATGCACACACTGTTGAAAATTAATTTCATTAAAGGACCCCCCCCCCCCCCCCCCCCCCCCCCCCCCCCCCTTGGCCCCCCCCCCCCCCCCTCCCCCTCCTCATAGTGTATGATTAGTGCATGTTTCCCCAACCTGGCTGCGAGTGGCGTCTAGGTCGGGAGGTCGCGCAAATGAAAGAGAACAACTTCATTGTGAGATGACTGGCCCATAAATCATCGGACGTTTTCTATAAATCACGGCAGATGGCAGGGAGCGAGCCAGGGCTCCTGGGAGCTGGTTGCAGCCCCTGTGCATGATGGGAAGGGCCCGGGCCGTGCTGCGGCGGCGCTGGCAGAAGCGCAGGGTCAGTTCCGGTTTGCGGGTGCAGAAGACGTGAGGTGCGGTGGAGGCGGGACACGGGCCGAGCTGCCGCCACGCTCCACCCCCTCCCCCGCCCCCGCGGGTCGGCCTCACCTGATGAGATGCAGACCCCGGAGGTCCGCGCACGCCACCTCTGCACGCCGCCCTCCATTTAACGGGTCTAATCTGCCTGCTTAATATGGAGACAATTTCATCCCCCCCCTCGTCCCCGAGCTGCGCTGAGACCTGTCAGGTTGACACTAAATGTCCGCCCAGGAGGGGGTGATGTGCCAGGCCCACTCACGTCTTCATTATTCATCATGATTATTTCACAGAGCAGGATCCAGACGCACTGCAGCGCCGCTCTGCCGCAACGTCCACGCTACACTCTCATCTCGAACGTTGCTCAGAGAGGGAAATGTTTTCACTGAGCAGGGATTCAGAAAGCCTCTTTGTTCTAGAAACTCATTCAAATCTAAAAACTCTCAGAATGAAACTCAGGCAGGTCATGGGCTCAGACTCAAGAGATTCAGAGTCGTCGGAAACTCTTTTCTAAATCTGTTCGAAGCCGCAAAACCTTTTTTTTTAAAATTCAGCTTTAGATCCCTGAAAATCATAAAATATGATAAAACATTTACATCTTTCATATCCATTTAACTACAACTTCAATAAGGGCTGACATCAGTAATTATTTATATAACCAACCTTTAAACAATTTGAGCAGTATTACATGATTTGATTTAGTTCATACAATGTAAAGGCTTTGATTTTTACAATGACCACTGAATTATACATACAACGTTCCTCTTAAACATTTCTAATAACATCAGTTATTGATCATTGTTTACTGATTTTGGCGCATTCATAATCTTAATTATTAAACTAGAAAGTATTTTCAGAAGGAAATACAGTGTGGATGCTGAATGCATCCACACTCATGAGATGTTCATGCTCATGAGATGTCCTTAATTACTCTTTACGTTTGTTGAAGTTGTATGAGGATTCACTAGTTTGCAGGAAAAATATCAAGTTGCTGAAGAAGTCACAGGTGGCAGAAAATTGTTGAAAACAATGTATATTGCATAAAGTATGAATTGCTGAAGGGATATTGTCAGTTGAAGTTATATGAAGATGCATGAGGTTTCACGATATATATCATGTTGCAGAAGAAAGAAGTCACAGATGGCTGAAAATTGTTGAACATGATCAATATTGCTAAAATATGAACTGCTTAATGAAAATTGTTGTATGAAGATGCATAAGATTGTTCAATGGCAGAAAGGTGGACTGTAAAGTTGCTGAAAAAGTAGACCACTGGTGGGATTTGAACCCAATTCTTTGATGTATGAGTGGTTGAAATTGGTCGAAAAATGGAGGAGTAGATCCAGTTTGAACAATCGGCGTGAGAAAACAAGAGACTTTAATCATGTCATACTGCTTTTTTCCAGTATTCCGGGTCACAGGGTATTTCTACCAGTACACATGGGGCCATCAGTGTCAGGGTCAGTGACACTGCAGCAGCATCCAACTGGGACTTGAACCAGTAACCTCTGCTTCCGCAGGCGACTGCTCTAACCACTGAGCCACTGCCTCCCTTAGAATATAAGAATGATAATATGGATAAAGAACTGGATCTCAAGAGTGTGGCTGCTTCAGCATCAATTGCATTTCCTGTGGAGAATGCAGTGTGAATGCAGTGTGAGTGCTGACAGCAGGAGGGGAAACGTTTGATGAAGTTGTATGAAGACGCACAAGGTTGCGAGTAGAATGTCAAGGTGCTGAACAATGAAGTGTATTTATGGCCTCGTTTCCCCGGTGAGTCATGAAGCCTGGACTCCAGAACTGGACGTCAATTTCACTACTTCACTGACCACTAGTCCGTGGCACATCTCACGGAAAGAGGAGCAGGTGTCTCTAACGCTTTGACCTGCAGAAGCGGAACACATTTCTTCTTCCGATTGAGAGATTTCATATCGCACAATCTAGAAATTTGAGAAGGACAGTTGCTGTATGAAGATGCATAAGGTTGCCGAACAACTATCGAGTAGTTGAAGAAAGGAGTCACAGGTTCGTAGACATTTTTTGAAAATGATTCATTTTGGATAAAGAATGAATTGCAGAAGTAAAATTGTTGCGTGAAGATGCAGACGGTTGCAGGAAAACTGTTGAGTTGCTGAAGAATAAAGTCACAGGTGGCTGAAGACTGTTGAAAAATTAATATTGCAAAAAATGTAAATTGCACTGTAAGAGGCATGAGGTTGATCAATAGCAGGAGGAACATCGAGTATCTGAAGGATGATATTTCAAGAATATCACTTCCCTGGTGAGTCATGAAGCCTGATCTCTGGAGCAGGAAGTCTTTGATTACTGCTTGACTGACCACTACACCACTACACAACTGTGACACAAGACTGACCCTGTTCAACCTGCAGACGCTGCCTTCATTTCTTCTACCTGTAGAAAGATTGCATTATTGCAAAAACTCTTGATTGCATTCATAGTTTTTGGGAAACATTAGATTTAAAATGTATTACCCTCTTGTTTCTCACAATTGCTCAAGCATATTTCATGAACCCCCCCCGCCCCCCCCCCCTTTTCCCAAAACTCTAAACACAAAACGCCTTTGTCAAGCTACATACACAAAACCTCACATTCAAAACCAAACCATCACACCAACACAGGAGCTCATATGCTCAAAAGCAAACTTTGACACCAAAATCCCTCTCAGGGTCTGCAGGAACTGTACTTAGCATCATTACACACCACAACAGAACAATGAAGACACAATGTTCAGGCTGTGATGTTTTTTTAAACTGTAAGTACATATCCACTATCCTTATCAATATGTCGCTTTTTTGTAAACAATTTGAATACTGTTACATAACAGCATATATACTGCGCAGAAACATGACCTACACATGTACAATATAGGCCTACGATATAATGCATTTTGTACACATCCTTCTTGCCCCCCCCACCCCCCAAAGAAGAAACAAAGTTCAAGAGACTCAATGAGTTGTGCTTTTCACAGTAGAAGCTATGTACAGCTATATACAGGAGAAGCTATATACAGCTATATGATATATATCATATATAACATGTGTTTTAGCGAGACAAAATGTGTTTAGAGTGATGAGAAATGGGGATTGAGTTTTGTGAATTGTGTCTACAGGTGAAATGTGGCAAATGGGGGCTAGTTCTATTAAATGTGTTTAGGGAACTGGTCATTTGGTTTAGAGTATTAGGTTTTGTGTTTTAGCAATTGGGAAAAACTAAGATGTCCCATCGACTCCCATTCAAACCACATTTTTAAAACGTTGACATTATAAAATCAAGCATTATGTGATGTTAGGGTTTCATTTTGAAGATCCCCCCATTGTAGGGCCTATGCATAAAATACATGTCATTAGGTTTTGTGCTTGTGTTATTGAGCTTAGTGGGCAATTTTAAATGCACACGTGTGTGTGTGTGTGTTGTGTGCGTGTGTGAAAGATGTGAACTTTACAGTGGAGTCATATAATTCTGCTTCCTCTTCTTTCTCTCCTCACCTTTCCACTAAGTGGAGAGGACACCTGCAACAGCATGGACTTCAAAAAGCAGGCATGTTTAGTTTTCTACTAATGCAGAGATGACCCAATATGTTCCTGTTGCCAGATGTTTGATTCCGGGACTGAAAAGGTTGACCCTCACCATTTTGCAACGTGAAATCCTTCTTGATTTTATTTTTCTGTTTGGAGCATGATGGCTGTCTGCTCCTTTCATTCCTGTGACAACCAAGGAGCAAGATGAAGAAGCGCCTCTCTGTGGAAGAGGCTACACGTCTTTCCTTCAGGTTTGTCATGTTGACAATAAAGTTGATCTCTTGGGTGAAAAATAAAATCTAGAGGATTCCATGTTGCAAAATGGTGACGGTGAACCTTGTCAGCCGCAGAATCAAACATCTGGCAACAGGAACATATCGGGTAATCTCTGGCTTAGTAGAAAACAAAACGTGCCCGGCTTTTTGAAGTCCATGCTGTAGCAGAATCCTTTGTGTCCTCTCCACTCGGTGGAAAGGTGAGGAGAGGAAGGAGAGGAAGCAGAATTACATGACTCGAACACAAACATCTTTCCTCCCGAGGTACAGGCTGCACGATTACCTCCTAAACAGAGAGGCGCCTCTTCATCTTGCCCCTTGGTTGTCACAGGAATGAAAGGAGCAGACAGCCATCATGCTCCAAACAGCCGGGCGCACTCACTAACTGACTGGTGTTTCCTTTGCGCCACGGTGACCTCATCGAAGTGCAGTGATAGAAGGGAGCCATTGTTTTGATCTACTTGTCAGAATGCATGCGTGGCTGTGTATGGCAGTATACTAAAGAATGCATGTATGGTTGTGTATGGCATTAAAAGGCAAACACACACATACACACACGCGCACTTAAAATAGCCCACTAAGCCCAATTACACAAGCACAAAACCGAATGAAATACCATGAATTTTATTCATAGACCCTACAATGGGGAAAAGGCTAGTGATGAACACTAAAATGTCGAATGTAACTATTTATTTTCATAATTAAACCCTAACGTCACAGAATGCATGGTTTTAAAGTGTAATGACAAAGAGTTTCAAAGATGTGGTTTGAATGGGAGTCGATGGGTAGTACATTTTAAATCTAATGCTACACAATAACTATAAATGCCATCAAGTCAATATTTTGGGCAAACTTTTACAGACCCATGACAGATTTAGAACCAATCCCCCAGCTAGTTTACATTAGGTTTGTGGAAAATAGCTCATTTTTTGTTTTTTTCCAATAAAAATGACTGTGACAGCAAGTAATTAAACTGGCATTTAAAGGGTTAAAATCCTCAATGAATGTTTTGAACAGAGCTGAAGTTGTTTAAGAAATCTATGCAAAGAGAAATAGAAAAAAAAAAAATCTGTTAAGCTTTTATGGCGTTTTTTTGTGGAGGCGGACCTTTTTGTCCCCAATGACTCAAGAGGGTACTACATTTCTTTCACAGTGTTCGGGTGGTCTGTCAGAAGGTTTACATTCGTTTTTTTTCAAAATTTGCCATGAGAGAGACCCTCTTATGCGAGATATTGTGCTGTTGGCACTAACACAGACAAAATGATTACCAAAAAAAGAAGTGGAATCTGCTCATTTGGACAAAAATGTCTGTGGCAATGCATGAGGGTTCAGGTTGTTCAGTGGCAGAAGGGTGGAATATCAAGTTGCTGAGAAAGTAAGTCACTGGTGGGATTTGAACCGAGGTTGCTCCGTGCTTGCTGAACTTCCCCATTCATTTCCTATTGGCAGAAATACTGCAGAAAAAAATCAATATTGCAGAAACTGTACTAGTAATAATAGTAAGGAACAGGATCTCATGCTTGTCAGCATCCACACAAATAATAAAGAACAGGATCAGCTTCAGCATCCACACTAATAATGTGAGTTAAAAAATATATATACTTTGAGGCTGCTCAGTAGATTTGTTGGTATTTTCCCCTGAAAGGACCTTGTCTATGTTGTTGTTTCCTTCTCTACCAGTAGAGAGCGCTTCAGAGCTGCCGAGAGAAAGCGTTTCCACCTGTTGAAAGCACTCAGGTGTTTCTGGCCTTAAAAAGGCCTGACATTTGTTTATTGGCGTCTGACATTTTTCTTACTTACAGTCACTCGTATCACTACTTTTCCCAGAATGCACATGGACAGTGACAATAAAAAGGAAAATCAGTTTATTCTTATTTCGTAGTCGTCTGTTCTAGTCTCTCTCTCTCTCTCTCTCTCTCTCTCTCTCTCTCTCTCTCTCTCTCTCTCTCTCTCTCGCTCGGTGTGTAAGCACACGTTATTCGGACGTGAACCAAAACCCTTCATTCTGTCGCATCTGATTCAAACTGACTCTTTTGATGATTGATGGTTATATCATATACTGTCATGTTTTCGTGTGTGTGTGTGTGTGTGTGTGTGTGTGTGTGTGTGTGTGTTTGTGTGTGTGTGTGTGTGTTAAGTGGCATCTCTGGGTTAAAAACAGACACGTGAAGCTTTAATCAGTTGAGCAAACTCTTTATTTAAAGCTGCAGGACTTCTACTTTGTTTCTAACATGAGCGTAAACACAGATCTCATAGAATGAAGTTAGGTTCAGATTAAAGCTCAGAGCTTTTTGTCAAAACACAGGTTTCTCAGTCGCTTGTGGCCTCAAATCTGCTCCTTCTGACCTGTTGGGCTTCAGATCAGGATTTCAGTGTGTTCCACATTCATGAGGGAAACGCATCTGAGACTTTCAGTCATTGAGACGAGGATTAAAGCTGTACAAATAATAATCTATTTAAATTATTGATTCTGATCAGTGACAACACCGTTTTGTGGTTTTTACCTTTGTACAGCCACTAGGGGGCAATGCACATGAATTGGTTTCGCATACATTTGATTTTTGCTTTGAGACAAAAATGTTGCCACTTTTTAAACAAAAGATTATATAGATATTGATATAAATATTCGTAAAATTCAAAAATAATTGATTGAAAGAATTTTTAGAAACAATTGAAATGGCTCAGCAAAGATTTTACCTGTGTAGTGTGATTTTCTTTCTTAGATTTTGTCAGCTTTTTATTCAGATGTTTATTATTATTTTATTTAGTTAAAATACTTTAAGCTAAACCTAAAAACAACTCACTTACACTTACCCAAATGGAGGCAAATGGAGATGTATTCATTTATTTTTTCAAATGGATCCAGATGAGACAAATCCACTTTACCTCTTCAGCAGGACAGTGGCAAATTCTGCGTCAGCAGCAAAGTTATTTTTTCTCATCAGAGTTCTCCAACGTGGGGAAGCTTTTCCACTGTGGACCCGTGATTTGTTCTGTTGCTGGTTGCTAAGCTAAATGCTAAGCCATCTGGCCTCAACACGTCTCCGCTTCCTGTGTAGAGGTGGCACGGGATCGTCTACCTGTCAGGCAGATACCGAGTTGGGGTGGTCCTCCATCGATTGTCCCTGTGTAGCAGCATACAGGTGGTCCTGCATTGTGATTTATTCCCGAGCGAATCCTCGAACGTATTACAACAGGCTCTCATGTTGATGTCCTCTTGTATGTGCGGTGCCAAAGAAAAACAACCACTGCGCATGTGTGGAAACTCAGAAACTCTAAAGTCTTATGTCCCTGCACGTCTCTTGTACTGTCATGGCGTCTATACGGAAAAAAAATGTTTTATGGTGGTCATCCATGACACATGTATTTTTAAATGTTTATTTTACTTATTTAAGAAACACTTTGGTTTATGTCTTGGCTTCATTACACATGTGATAAAACATAGTTTTGAACAATACAATAAGATTTTTATTTTGACATCACTGAAAAAATCACACACTGTACCTTTAAAGGATTAGCCAAGGTATTAATTTACATCTTAAGTGCATGTTCTACTTTAGCGTCTTATTCCTTTTTATCTGACTTGAATTGAAGTATTAAAAAAAGTTTGGAAGTCCTCACATGACCAGACACTCGTCCATGAATCGGGGAAATGTTTGTGTTTTCCTCTGGCGAGCTGAACTTCAAAGCGGCAGAGCCCCATTAGCTGCTGCTGCCCTCTTTCCTTTTCTTTTTCTTTCTCTTCCTCTGCTCTTTCTTTTCTTTTGTCTGCTACTGCTGCTGCTGTCATCTTGCTAATGCCCAACTCCTCCTACTTCCTGATTCATCCAAAGAGGGCTGGGGTGGGCCCATGGTGCTGTCGCAGCATCCAGAGAAGGTCCCAGGTGTCACTCAAGAGGCCACTTCCCTTAATTATGTGTTATTTCAAACCGCAATAAAAAAAGAAGCCCCGCCCCCTACAGTTGTCACAGGAAAACATGCGACTGATTGAGTGTGTACCGGACTTTAAACGTGTTCCATTCATGTCTAAAGTTGATCAGTTTAACATGGGAGTCAATGGGGATTGACTCTCTTATGGAGTTAGCCTCTAGTGGCCACCCTGTGAACAGCAAGTTCATGTGTTTTTCCACATAGTTACTGTCAACATTGGATGTTGCTGCTGGGTTTGAACCAGAAACTGTATTTTCTCTTTGGTCAAAGGCCTCTAAACTTTGATGAACTCATTTATAAATTAATTTTACAAACTTCTGAGCGTTCAGATGAAATGTAAATTGTGATTGAATAAATAAGAAAACCATTTTTTCCTGGCATTGAATTGATATTTATTGATTTTTATACATTGGTGATCAGAGTGATATTAAATGTAAAAATCGTCAGTGCCATCTCTGGACTCTGAGCGTCTGACGGTGAAAACTGATCTGTCTCAGGTCTCTGGTGAGTGACAGGAGGAGGGGGAGGGGCCAAGGGCACAGCCATCTTTTCAAGGTGGACTAACAAGTCTGAGCTTGGCCTCTGTCATTGCCCCCCTCCCCCCACTCCCCCCACCACCACGCTGTCGCCAAAGCCGTCGTCTCTCTGCGGCTGGCATTAATGCAAATTATGGTGAAATTATTTAATAACTTTGGTGGCTTGATCTGTCCTTTTTATTACAATTATCATCAGGCTGGGGGTTGCGTTCCATCATCAGAAAATAAACACCATCCATCATCCTTGGAATGATTAGCTGCTGACAGGCCGCGCAACGCTGTGCATACACGCACTGTAATGCGCTGCTGGAGGGGGCGAGCAGCCCGCCGCTGTCGATGTACGCACTTCCCTAACTTTGGCTTCACGTTGGGGTCGTTAGCCGCGTTGATAATCACAGCGAGGCCAGGCGGGGGAAGAGGAACGGCGCTTCTTTAAAGGTTTACGTCAGAGCAGAGCAACTTGCAACCAAGACGCGCAGCCGCCAGTCTCTCAAGTCTTTCCAGAAACAAGCGGAAAGGTGCCAGAGCCAAACACAGGCCCTGGAAAGCATTGTCGCCGCCGCCACCGCCGCCACCGCCGCCACCGCCGCCACCGCCGCCACCGCCGCCACCGCCGCCACCGCCGCCACCGCCGCCACCGCCGCCACCTCCTATTTAATTGCGGTGGAAAATGATGCGGCGTCTCCCGCCTTGTAAAGAAAACAACCTCCGACTTCCTCCAGCGAGGAGAAGAACGTGGATGCATGAGGAGAAAAACAAGGAGTAATCAGACTCTGGTGGTTCGTCCTGGCTACGAGTCCAAACGTCTTTTGACCTGGAGCGGGAAACAGAGCGAGAGAGCGCGAGCGAGTGTTTGCATCAGGAGCTGAATGTTTCATGTACTCTCTGTGTTCTCCTCACTCCAGCAGGTGTGTCAACCTCCTCCACACTGATTAACTCCTGACGAGCCTCCGGAGACCATCACACATTCATGATTCATGCTGATATTTTACTCTTTTCATGGGCTATGATATAATCGTGTTGGCTGCTCGCAGCCAGTTGAGGAGGAGGGGGAGGAGGGGGAGGGGGACACAAACACATAGAGCTGCTTTGTTCTCACCCTCTTTTTGCTGTTCTGCCTTTCAAACGGCAAGAAGAGATGAACTCACCCTCCAGGACTTCTTCGTCTCTCTCTCTCTGTCTCTCTCTCTCTCTCCCTCTCTCTCTCTCTCTTCCATTCTCAAAAAATAGATAAATATATAAGGGACCGTTCAATGCCTACTGTTACACTGTTGATCTGTTGTGTATTGGATCGAAGATGGTTGCCCCGCAAGTTCAGGAGTTTTCTGAGCTCCGCCATGTTTTTTATTCTTGCAGCCTCACAATCAACCAATCAGGCTCTTGCACTACATGTCGTATGGTGATGATGTCATCGGTACGATTAAGTGGTCGTCACTGGCAACTTTTTCTGTGGATGTGAAAATCTCAAGAGCGTCTGGAGTGGATTTCTTCAGGTTTCAGTTCTTTTGATTTCAAAGATGAAAAGGGTCAATGGTCATGACCTCATGAAGATCATTCATCTTTATTGAATCTATTGCAAACACTGACTCAGATGTCTGTGCAGCCGCTGATTAGAACGTAGCTTATCCTCCACTGTCACTCTTTGTACCGCGGGACAACAAAGGAGGAGGAGAGGTCGTCCACACCCTTACATTTCTGCTCTGCTGATTATTCATGAGTAAAGTGTCCATACGGAGAAAACACACATTTGTGGAACACTGCAGCAAAACTGAAAATAGATTAAAAAAAACACATGATTAGTTAATGAGAAAATATCTTAGCTGCACCTAAACAATAGCATCAGTCAATAATAGGGCTTGAATTAAGTGTTTATATCACTACACTTCCTTATTTACCTTTGGGTTGTCAATATAATGTAAAAATATAAATTCCCAAGTAATTAAAATGTTAATATCATCGACTACACTAAAGTGAGAGGCTCACGTTTTCGAATTTTCGAAAGTAGAAGTTTGTAGATGATGAATTGTTGATGAATCCAAACTCTTCACTACCACCGAAAGTTGTCTAACGTTTTACAGAGTGATATTTCAACTGTCGTTATCGATTAAAACAACAACAGCCTGAGAATCTCAAACGCTTCAGTGATTGATTCATGATTTAATGCAACACTTGAAATAAGTTGTCACAGAAACATTTGAACTCATTTCTAAAAGTAAGTTGATAGAGGATGAACAGACGTCATACCATCTCGTTTGTCAGTCTCCATGTGCGACCTCATCAGAATCCTCCAGCTGTCAGCGCACACCTGCTGTTTGACACCTGGACGGCGGCGGCATACGTTTAGAGGGGGGGGCGCCCTCAGGAGGAAGTGGACCGGGTGATGAGGAGGGGGAGAGGGCAGAGCGACAGGAGCTTTTAATGAGGACCTCCATCCTCCCCAAAAACCTCCAGAGAGCCCGGACCTGAGGGGCCCGGCAAGCAGCGAGGCGGCGGCGGTGCTGACCTCCCTCAGCTCCCTCTGCGCTCCCTGACTCCTCTGAAACCCCCCTGCCCCCTCCACCTGGAGAGTTTGAACACACTGCTCACTCCCCGAAAAATTGAGAGTGGAACTTTTCTAACACGATATCTAATTTAATTAGAATATAAAACTTCAAAAGTATAAGGACAACGTGGACAGAAAACTTTTTTTTGGGTCAAATATTTGTATAGCATGAGAGACTCATACGTTTTATTGGGACATTTTGAAATAATTGTCATCAAATGAATAATATACATTTCTGATGTTAGCTGCACCGCAACATTTTCACCAGGAGGTGTTTTGCTTTTCAATGTGTCAATGATTATTGTTATTGTTCAGCTTTGGTTGTAAAAGTTTTAGACTTCGGAGTCAATGGTGTACATGCTGATGTAGTGAAGAGAGGGGAGCTGCTTTATTGACTTCTTCTTCTCAATGAGAAGTCAGCTGTCAATCATGTTGACTCCTCCCATAATCACTCATTTCAACCAATGGAAACATGAATCAACATAGACTAGACTTAATAACAACGCTATCCTTGACAACAATTGGAATACATGTGGTTTATGACCTATACTGCAGCCAACCACTAGGGGGAAGTGTGAGGTATAGGCTTCTTAGCTTCATACGAAACATCTTTTATGACTCAAACAAAGGTCTTGACCTTGTGTCGTACTTTGTTCTATTGCGACTAGACCTTTAAAGATATTATTTATTTTTACAGTCACATTTTCATGTTACACAATTATAATTATGATTTTAAGCCTGTTAATTGATCCGTTTTATTTTTTTATTTCCTTCCACATCTGACCTAAACTGGAGAAGCGTTCACAGTCTCTTGCAGGGGAAGGTATGTTGTATATTTTTTTATTTTTTTATTAATTGCGTCCATTTTTCACCATTTGATTGTAATTTTTACTTATCTTATTTTTTCCCCACCTTGGTCAAGTGTGTGTGTGTGTGTGTGTGTGTGTGTATGTGTGGTTTGCAGTTGTGTTACAGTGAGCAAATCACCAAGTGAGGCCGTTAGTGTCATGAACTAATACAACATAAATATTCATGATATGTTCCTATGCTAAATAACATCTGTTTTCCAACAAGGTGCCATCTGTCTCAGGGACTCTGGTATTTGAGGCTCATCACAACAACACAACAACAACAAACACACACACACACACACACACACACACACGGATCAGTTAGGACTTTTACACCAGAGTTCTTGTACATGCAAAAGTTTAGGGTCCTGCGCAGGAGCACTGATGGTAAATCAGACAGGAATTGAACCCGTGACCTTTGTCGAGTAACGGGCTAAACTCTGAATAATAAGAAAATACAATTTAATTTGCAGTGGAAAGAGCCCGGAAATTATTATTATAATGGTCAGTGCTGAATGTCTTGTTAAAGGACCATTCCGCAGGTTTTGACCTCAGATCCTCTGGATGAAGATTATTCAGGTGGTTAATATTGAGCACACGTTGACACTCAGGGCCCCTGGTGCTGGCTCCTGGCAGGGAGGTGGCCCTATTGAAATGAGAGGAGCTGCTCCTTTTAATAATACATTTATCCCACTGGGGCCACCCATGAAAAAAAAATGTGTGGAAATAGAGGGTTCTTTGGATCACAGGAACCCTGACGTGGAACAGATACTCTGAGGTCTGATGGAGTGAATCTTAAACAGCTGATTTACTTTGGAGAGAGAGCGGTCAAGAGTATTCGGACACCTGAATATGAAGCACTGATACATTTTCTCTGAGGGACTTTTTCACTTTTCAGACTTTTGCTCAGACTCGTCAGCACTCGGTTGAACTCTGTGAGCATCCTCTCTTTAACTCTCTGTACTTTCACTCCAGACAAGGCTTCTTAAAGTGTGTGTAAGATTTGGTGACATCTGGAAGTGAAGTTGCATGTTGCACCCATCACCTCCCCCTCCCCCTTCTGAGCATGCAGGAGAACCTATTGTAGACATCATCAAAACATTAAAAAAATAATACATTTAGGTGATTATAAATTCCTGAAAAAGCCAGTATGTGACAAATATGACCGAAATCATACACACTGCACCCTGAACAGACAGCATCGTCAAGCTGCTTTGCAGTTAAACATCATATATGATAAGATCAAAGTTAGATTTTGGTCATTTTTGTCACCTCTAAAAATATTACAAACCAATTACGTACTGACATTTTCTTTTATTCATATTCACATAAATGTTTATTGTTTTCCATTACTCTAAACTAAGCCCATTAATGTATATTTACATGAGGAGTGGGTCCTCTCTATGGGGCCTGCTATGTTTTTACAGTAGTAAAAGTGGATGTACTAAACATCTTTTGAGTTTTAATGAGAGCTGAAGTCGACCATAAGTTCTCCTTCATGTTCAGAAGGGTGAGGGTGAGGTGATGGATACAACGTGCAACTTCACCTCTGGAGGTCACCAAATCTTACACACTGCACCTTTAAACACCATCAAATTAAATTATAACCCTCATTTAATTTGTGGAAAAGTTCGTCTCTTTGTCCGACACTTGGATCCTCTCTGTCCTCGTCCTCTCGCAGCGTGGTGTTGTCTCAGAGCAGATCCAAATAGAGACAGACAGATTCCTCAGCTGCCACTTTGACCAGCAGCTTCTGAAATTGATTCCTAAATGAATGTCCAGCTCCAGGAGGCAGCGGCTGAGCCCTGCAGGGAATTTACATACGGGTCTAATAGAAATAAATGAGGCATCAGTGAGTGCGGAGCATGATCCATCATCTGCTGTGACACGCCCGCTGGAGGACGGGTCCGCCCCTGTTAGACTGTCACATGTGCCACATAATGTTGAGATGATGGGATGTGGAGTCATTGGCAGAGAGATGGGCGGTGGAGGTCATGGTGGAGGGTCTCCTTCACATCAAGACACCCCCTGCTGGTTCAGTTGTAAGGGCTCTGATTGGACGAGCATGTCATTGTACAGATCATAAGAGTCCACAGCACAACAACAACACAACAGGACTGGCACTAACAACTAATTAGATAATGAATCTATTCATTATTATTTATTGGTGAATCAATTAGTTATAGCATAGCTCATGTCAGGACTGAACTCATGGTGATGTTAAGTGTGTGTGTGTTTGTTTGTGTCTTTGTGTGTGTACAGTATGGGTTTATTTTGTCACTCTGTTTTGTGTGTTTCACCATAACCTCTTACATTGATAACTATACGCTTAGACACACACTATCATAACCTCTTACACAGACAACTATACACTCACACACACTATCATAACCTCTTACATTGATAACTGAACTAAGTTTTTAGCGCCCTTAGTGGCGCTAGTAGCTCACTACAGTGACCGGCAAATTATGCTGCCACCACCTTTAATTACCTCCCGGTCAGGTCCGGTCAGAACACTTTAAGCCACCAGGCACTTTTATTTATGTATAAAACAATATAAATATAAAACCACACATGATAATACAACCAAAGCTAATGCCACACCACATGCAATAAACATCACTTACAGAGAATATGTCATACTTCACAGCAATACACACACGTGATAAAGTTAGCTCTAAACGCTTTCCTAGTAGTCGTGGCTACCGTAGCCAAACGTCATTTTGGCGTTTCATCTCTCCACAGGCATATAGATGGAAACCATAAACTTGTGAGGTGGGGGATGGTTTCCATGGATGCGTGGATGGCTTTAATCTAACAATCACCCTAACCCTAACCCTAACCCTACTTACAGTGCCTAATTAACAACAGAGCATCAAGTGTACCGGAGAAGTTTTGCACAGGGGTCCAAAACTTTGGCTTTCCATTAAGTGACCATGTGTGCTGTGACCCTACGGCATGGAGAACACAAGAGTTGCCCTATATATGCCACAGAGAAGAGGATTAAACAGAGGCAGTGTCATTACTGGACGCAGTGTCCACAATCAGAGGATAGAACGGTTGTGGACAGAGCTTAATAGAGTTGTGTCATTCTACTTCTGTAATCACCTTACTTTTATGGAAAATGAGGGAATGTTGGATTCTACAGATGAACTTCAACTGTTTTGTCTTCATTATATATACTTTCCAAGAGTATCAGCTGCAGAATTCCAAAATCAGTGGAACAACCACGGTTTATCGACACAAAGTGGACAAACCCCATTGCAACTCTGGCAGAGGGGAGTTTTCAAGTGAACATTGACAGTCACAATAACATTAGCAGTCAAATTTGATCTGTTATTTTAATTCTCATCTGAAATGAGTTTCTCTCTATGCATTTAGGTTAATAAAAATATTGTTGGCTCCTGAGGTTGCAAACAAAAACAACGAAAATAAATCCAGTTATTCTCTACCAAAACCTTGGGTGTTAGCAATAGCAAAATCCTTGTTCTCCTTGAACTCTTCATACACGTTAAGTAGTGGAAGCATGAGGCAGTTGATGCAGGTGTTTGCGATTGGCAAACTACATCTGGAGCTGAAGGGGCGATCATACAGGAAATCTATTGAAGGCTGAGGGGAGAAGCCAACAGGCGGAATGACACTTGCACCAGTGGCAAAGGCAAGAATTTGACCAAGCTTTGATGGCCCATCTTGTATGGGCCACCTCTGGCCACTCTTTCTCACCTTGGGGTTGCTAATGAAGTGGAGACAGCAACACAGGAGCAGGAGGACAATCGGGCGAGTATGGTGGTTTTTGGCATAATCTGGACTGTGACTGGAGTAGAATGGCAAGTAGTATTGGTGGAGGGTCTGATGAGGAAGATGTGGAGATATGGCATCCAGCTCAGAATCAGAGGAAGAAAATAACAATAAAATTCAAGACAAGACTAGATATCTCATCAGGAAGTCTGATTGTGCTGACAAATGGTTTGAGGAATGCATTTGGAGACATTGAGGCAGCTAAAGTGCTAAGGGATGGCAGCCTGTTCTTGAAATGCAAGAACGCTGGGCAGAGAAATCAAGCGATTAAGCTACAAAGCATATGTAAAAAAGAGATTGGGGAGAGGAAAAGAGTTGGTAGAGGGAGCAGAGTCAGAGGAAGATTACAGGAATAACCTTGGGAGAAAACTTGGAAGAGCTCCAAAAAATTATTAAGGGGGGAACAATCAAGAAATCAAACAACTACAGGCATTCAGAGATGGTAAGAAAATTGACAGCATGTCGATGATGATTGAATTCAAGGACCAATTTCTCCCGAACAAAGTCATGATAGGGTACATGAGTTTTAATATGAGCGCATATGTTCAACCTCCTATCAGGTGATACAAATACCAAAGCTATGGCCACATTGCCGCAGTTAGCAGAGGAAAGCAGAGGTGTGGGAGATGAGGAGGGTAGCACCTATATGGAGAATGTGGGAGCAACAACACTAAGGGGCAACAGTAAGCAACAGTCCAAAGATATCATCATTTATATACTCCAATGGAATGCCAGACGTCTCATAGCAAACGGACGAGAGTTTAAAAATATATCAGTGAACTACAGGAACAACCGGATATTATTTGTGTAGAGACATGGCTCAAGCCTAATTTGGACTTTATTATAAGTGGGTACTCTAGCGAAAGAACAAAACAAATGGACATGGTGGGGGGGGGGGCGCAATATTTATCTGCCAAGGTGTAAAATATAGACAACTAATGATATCACAGGTATTAGAGGTAGTTGCTATAGAGGTCTGGACAAAAGTGGGGTGTATAAAAATATTTAATTTCTATAATCCATGTAAAAAGTTAAAAAAGGAATAAATGGAAGGCATGATAGATGATTGGAGGGGGGAAATAGTCTGGTGTGGAGGCTTTAATCCACATAGCACAGTGTGGGGGTCCAGGATGACTCAAATGGGGAAGTAATAGAGGAAATCCTAAATGACAAAGCGTTGGGGTGCTTAAATACCGGCACAGGTACCAGGGTAAATTTGACAAGGGGCACACAGTCATCAATAGACCTTGCATTGGTATCACAACCTTTGGTATGGAAAAGTCATTGGGAAGTTCTGAGAAAGAGCACGGTGGGGAGTGATCATTACCCAATATGTGTGTATATATATATATATATATATACACACACATATTGGGTAATGATCACTATAGAAATGGAAAGTATCAGGGATCAGCAGAAGGGTGGAAGGAGATTTGAGGGAGCAAACTGGGATAAATTCAGATGACTGAGTGAGAGTAAATTGAGTGCGATAGATCTAAATCTGTGGGTTAATGAACTGAATAGTGAAATTAGTAGAAGTATAGTTGAGGCAGCAGAAAGATCTATTCCAAGAAGCATAGGAAATAAAAAGAAAAAACTGGTACCATGGTGAATGTACTGAGGCAGTAAAAGTATCAGAAAATATCAGAATAAAACAGATTATAAGAGAAAACAGGCAACAGTGAAGAGAGTAGTAAGAAAAACAAAAAGAGAGTGCTGGAGAAAGTATTGTGAGTCGCTGAGTAGGAGTACACCATCGGAAAGAGTGTGGGATGTGATCAAAAGAATATCAGGAAATGGGAAAGAGTATGGATACCCAGTTATGAAAAATGAAAGGAACTTTTTAATAGAAGATAAGGAAAAAGCAGAACTATTAGCATAGCTAAGGTACACAACAGAGAAAATCTGAGTAATAAAGAAAGAAGGCAGGGAAAGAACAGTATCAGAAAATACTGAAGTGACTGAAGGTGTAGAAGAATACTGAAATGCAATTAATATTGAATTTTCAATGAGAGAACTGAATAATACATTAAGACAAGCTGGAGCTTGTAACACTGGGAAGAGGCAAAATAAACTATTGTATGCTAGATAACCTTAGTGTTCAAAGTAAAGACTTATTATTGAAATTATACAATAATGTATGGGAAGAGGGGAACTTGCCAAATCAATAGAAAGACGCTATTATTGTCCCAGTATATAAACCAGGTAAGGACCTGAGTCTGCCAGAGAGCTACAGGCCAATAGCTCTAACATCTCGTGTAGGCAAAGTCATGGAAAAATGGTAAATGAAAGGTTGAATTATTATTGAATTATCAGACAGATATCTAGAACAGCCTTCTACCACCTGCGCAATATTAAGA
>JAFBJT010106384.1:20497-32361 GCA_016785325.1 Chascanopsetta lugubris
GCTATCAATTGAAATGTGTGTGTGTGTGTGTGTGTGTGTGTGTGTGTGTGTGTGTGTGTGTGTGTGTGTGTGTGTACACTGTAATGTGATTTTTCTTTACAACAAATCTCTGTCAATTGCGATCAAAATGTTTTGCAGTTTTGGCCTCATGCCCCAAGCGATGGCCGCCGCCCCCTGGTTACAGGTTGCTTGACTCTATCACTTTACATGTAAACCAACCAGATGGTGGTTCTCTCTCCCTGAAATTGACTCAAATGTTCAAAGGATAAAAAAAAACAAAAAAACAAAAAACCCCATCATGTCTCTAAATAACAAAAACGGTCAGAGACGTGACTGTGCATATGGCACATTTGACATCTGTGCTTATGGCCGCCCGTCCTCTCGCCGGGCGGCAGGATGGATTGTATGTGGCACCTTCCTGCGTTGGAAATGTCTTTCGGGCCCCTGCTGCCTCGCTCTCACACAGCGCCGGCACTAACGCAGGGAGGGGCCTCCTGTATATTGTGCGCCGGGTTGAAGCCCGGTGTCATTCAGCCAAATGTGTCCCGGTCACATTTGGCAGGTGGGTCGACATCCAGTTCACACCCGGCGACAATTCCACGTTAGTGTCTAAAGTGGCCCGTGCGCATCTGTGTGCCATATCCGAGGCTGGGAACACGGGTTGAGCGTGCATAATTAAAGGTGCAGTATGCAGGGTTTGTGTATCTATGTTTGTAAACAGTGTTACAAAGCAATACCAGCAGGATTCTTTGTGTGTGTGTGTGTGTGTGTGTGTGTGTGTGTGTGTGTGTGTGTGTGTGTGTGTGTGCGTGCAACATATACACAATTCTAGCCATGGCACAGGAAGTAATGTCCCAGGTGTTTGAAGTAGCTCATGAAAGATTGAGAGGGATAACTGTTTAATGAGTCTGCACATGTCTTTTGGAGGGAGAGGGGGACTCTGCGGACTACACCTTTAAGGCTGGGAACGGCAAAAATATCCAGGTTCCCGTGCCCTTTGCTATATGTCACACCTTATATCTTCCTCTTTCATGTGGTTTCGCGCGCGTGTGTGTGTGTGTGTGTGTGTGTGTTCGCCTCTTTAGGGACCATTTCCACAATAGACACTGACCTTTTCAGTACCATGTGACCGTTTGGGGACCTAAGCGCTGTCCAAACAACATCTCTCAGGTCCTATAGGTATGAATTGGTCATGGTTAAAGGTGCAGTGTGAGCGATTTTTGTCACTTCTAAAAATATAACAAAACAATTACATACAGACATTTTCATCCATTTACAATCAACTTAATGTTTCAATTTTTTTCCATTACCCTTAAAGTTAATGTATATTTCCATGAGGAGCGGATCCTCTCCACAGGGGCCGCCATGTTTTTACAGAGGTAAAAGAGGACTTCAACAATTCAACTGAGTTTTAATGACAACTGAAGTCGACCATAGATTCTCCTGCAGGCTCGGAAGGGGGAGGGGGAGGCGATGGATACAACTTCACCTCTAGATGTCCCCAAATCTTACAGTTGTGGTGGTGGGAGTGGTAGAGAATGCCCTTTGATTGCATGAGGTTTTGGTTCAATTCCCAGTCTCGCCATACACATTCAGGTACGTGTCGCTCTGGATAAAACATCTGCTGGATGGAATTAGAAGCACATTGCCATGCACTTTGAATGCACAAGGCTCTGGGTTCAATTCCCATTCACCCAAAGTGAATGGCCGCACAAACATGTGTGTAAGTCTGCTTTCCAATCAGGAGAAAAGCTGAAAGAGAAAACAATTATATCGGCAGCATTCCTCAGAAGTGTAGCATTAAACATGTTTGTGTGTATAACCTGCAAACAATTACAGAGCCAGCTCCCAGATGGTCACAGTCATTTACCCAACTGCTTCTGTAATGATGACAACTGCTGTGTGTGTGTGTGTGTGTGTGTGTGTGTGTGTGTTTGTGCCTGTGGGGGGTGTTAACCCCCCCTCCACCCCCCTCCTCACTTTAATTCTCAGGTTAATAATATCACTCTTAGTCCCCATGTAATCTGATGGCGGTGTTTTCCAAACCGACGGCACATTCCAGCTCAGCTGAGGAAAGTAAACAGTGTAATTCCCCCAAACCTGAACAGTGCATATCTGTTCTTGCTCTCCAGCATCTTGGTTCTGCATTTAGACCAAGTAAAGAAACACTCAGGGACAAAATAAGCAATAAAAAAAATAAAAAAAATAAAAAACAATAAAAACATACAGTTCACATCAGTGGAAGGTGTTGATACAAACCTAAAGCAACGTGACTGAGCCTGACAGGAGCTCAGTCTGAGCAGCGGCTTCACTGAGGAGTCTGACAAGTGTGAGATGAGAGATGGATTGAGGATGAGAGGAGGAGCGACAGTCCCAGAGATCATCCCACAGCCAAGGTAAAGGACCCTTCTCATCATCTCAACCGCTTAACGGACAGTGCTGAGAGCATGTGCCCCTTCCCCGTGATGCATCAGTGTGGAAAAAACAGCTGCTGTGTGATAAATGGACTGATGGTGTCATCTGCTGGATGATTTCGTTTCTGGTAGTTACATGTCCCGTCACTAGAGGGCAGCGTTGTGCCATAAACTTTTCTCCCCTCTGGCCCAACATTATAAAGTGAAGTCACATGGTGTAACGAGAACAACCAGTCAAAATGGATGAAAGTCAAAAAATAAAAAAAATAAATGCAACATCCATGTAAACAAATAATGACATATATTATAAATGTATTAAATGTATTGTTCACTGCCTGGAGATATTGGGGAGGCTGTGGCTCAGTGGGTTGCCCTCTAACCAGAAGGGTTGTGGGTTCAATCCCAGTCACTTCACTCCTGGAATACTGTATTATAAATGACACTCACGAGCTCATGATCATTCTGATTGATTAAAGGTACAGTGCACAGGATGCAATGGCATCTACTAGTGTGGAGTTACATGATGCAGGTGAGTAGCCCTCAGAGGTCAGTGGGTCAGAGTGAGAACATTCTAATCCACCGAGGCAATAATCATCCTATTTTGCCTTTTTTCTTTTTCTTTTGCATAATTAACTCTGACATTCAAGGTTCAAAGCGTAGGAATTCGAGACATATAGTGGTGAAGCCCGGTGTTGCAATACAATAACCCTCAGCTCAGTGTATTTATTTTGTCCATTCTGAGCTACTGTAAAAACATGGAAGTAATATAACACAATAGAGTGTCTTTGTTGTCATTGCACAAGTACAACAAAATTGAAAATAGCAATTATCAGGTGTGGAAAACATCTTTAAAAAACAATAAGTAAAAAGTGAAAAACAAAAAAAAACATACATCCTGCTACTTATTGCACGATGGAAACAGAATGATTTTATCTTAAATAATTCCATCTAAATCCTACGCACTGAACCTTTAACAGTAAAAAGGTCAGTACAAAGTGTTAAAACGGTGTGAAGAGAACTTGAATCACACACAAACAGGAACAGATGTTATTTCTGCCTTTCAGTCGTCGGTGTGGAAAGCTGCCGCTCTCAGAAGGAAGAAGTTGAGGTTATTCTTGCGAACACGTTGGCTCATGAACCCTTTCCAATGAGGGGAAGTGGATTATCTCAGACATCGGGACCTTTAGTACACAATCGACTCTTTCACGTCTGTTCCGTTACAACCGTGGTTACTTCACCACACAATCGACTAAAAGTACTATTTGAACGCCGTGACCCAGATCTCCTGCCACTGGGTTCCGTGTGTATCGGTGGCGACATGTGGAAACCTTGTGGTTAAACTGAGCTATTCACAGTTCAACTGTGAAAATCTCACCGAAAGAGGAAGCGACATTTGGTCACGGCGAAACATCAAAGCCACGGTTACAGCGCGATTAGATCAGGATATCACGGACACCGCGGATCAGTGGGCGATAAGAATCAGACTTTCCCAACTTCATTCTAAAGAGGCCCTGAATGATTGTTCTGAAAAAATCCACCTCCCCTCTGTGTCAAAGGTCCTGGGTGGGTGGAAGTGAAATGTGTGTCAGTGCTGGCCGGGGTGGAAAGGACTTCAGACTGTGGAACCATTCTCCACAGATAATCCCCCCCCCCCCCCCCCCCCCCCCACCCCAACACCCACCCAGCACCCCCCCCGCGCCCCCAACCCCAAATACGCAGCAAGTACTTGGTTTTAATTCCAGCGAATGAGGTGCAGGGAGGTCACAGTCAAAGTAAATCTGTTGTGTTGAGCCCTGAAACAAGTCAGGAGGGCGGAGCAGGTCCCAGAGTCCAGGATCACAGACTGTGGACTGAGACCTTCATCGAGTCCAGACCGGCAGCAGGAACTCTGGACCTGACCCGGAAGTGTCAGGATATCATGATCCGTCTGACCGAAGCCTCCAGGACGGATAGATTCAATTAGGTCGGTCTAGCTCGATGGTACAGCGTGGGCCTTGAATGCATGAGGTCATGGGTTCAATTACCGCCCTTCTACATCTACATCCGCTTTGGATAGAAGCGTCTGCTGAATGAAACTGTAGAATTGCCCAACAAAGAACATATGGTGCTATATTTGTGTGTGTGTGTATATATATATATATATATATATATATATACACACACACACACACACACACAGGTCTTAGATCTTATGGAACACATTTTTTTAAATATATGTAGAACCAATATATCAATCTAAGTTTTTTTATGATTCAATTAACTGCAAAATCAGAATGTTTCACCTCATGATAGAATGTTACAGGTTAAGACATTTTTATATTCAAGATTTATGTTGTTCATATATTAATCAAATATATATGAAATGGATACTGTCATTTTTAATCTCCATTTAGGATTACTTAGGATACTCAGATTATTTGATCATTTCAAAAAGTCAGTCATGTTTTTTTTATTCTTACATTCGTAAATGTCTATTGTATTCATTTCTATAACCTGATCGATGACAAGGAATCCTGCATTTCCTAACTCCTTCTCAGCTTTCCTTGACCTTTGACCTGTATTCATTCATCATTTGAATACACACACACACACACACACACACACACACACACACACACACACACACAGTGTTAAACAACACAAACACAAACGCAGTCTCTTCTCCACCGTGTTTTTATTTCAGTGGAAGAAAAACAGCAGGAATCAACCAAACCCTGAAGGTATAAAGTGCAGTAACAGTCAGCGATAAAGAGTCGTAACAGATTACCATATAATAAATAGGTTAAAAAAAACAAACAAACAATCCTATTTACACAGTAAGAACATCTTCTTCCAGTTGGAGTGGACCACGTGTGATATGATCGAGTACATCTAAGTGTTTGGATCTAGGATTGTCAAACCTCAGCTCTCTATGAGAGCGATGCAGTATCGCTGGAGGACGTCAACACAGTGTCGTCTCTTCATGTCACAGCGAGGGGGGAGAGTGTGAGGGAGCGCCTTTCAAAGTCGCCCTTGTAAACAATCAGGCACGTAAGTCAAACACACACACACACACACACACACACACACACACACACACACAAAACCAGACAAACACACACACAACTAGTAAAAAAAACAACCTGAGAGGATAACACACCTCAGAGCTGCTCCACCCCTCTGGCTCAGGATCACTAGTATTATTATTATTATTATTATTCATAATGTGGTTTATCACGGAGGGGGGGTGGTGGTGGTGGTGGTGGTGGGGGTTTTGGGGCAGTGTCGTGTCGCTGTGTTAGTTGCATCATGACCTGATTTGGAACATTGGCAGCAGGGATCTCAGATCCACCTGCCGCGTGATGCCGGCAGCACAAGCAGCTTTGCCCCCGAATGCACAAAGTGAGGACTTCCGCGCCGCACTACGTACGTCTGGAGTCCGGCCCGACAGGCGGGAGGTTAAAGTGGAAAAACGTCCACTCGTGTGGACATGTAGATTCTAGTGGTGGGTGTGTTGGGGGGGTGGGGGGGGTTCATCCATGGCAGAGGACGTCGGTCTCGAACTGCAGCAGCTGCCCCATGAAGGCCAGGTTGGGCGAGATGACGTGGCGCCGCTGCTTGACGAAGTCGAAGGCCTCGTCCAGCCGCACGCGCTGCGTGTGCATGAGGTAGGCCAGGCAGATGGTGGCGGAGCGGGAGATGCCCGCCTGGCAGTGCACCAGCACCCGGCCGCCGCTCTGCTTCACCGAGTCTGTGGGCGGGGACGAGAGAGAGAGAGAGAGAGAGAGAGAGAGAGAGAGAGAGAGAGACAGAGAGAGAGGAGAGAGAGAGAGAGAGAGAGAGAGGATCATCATCATTGTGCCGCATTTCACATTTCACATCTGTGTTTTACAGGCCGAGATGCAGACTAGAGTGAAGGGGCGGAGCCATAAAACGTGGTGATTAACGGACTGGACTTCACAAGGTAAAAGCTTTGAAAAGGTGCAGTGAGTAAGATTTGGGTCATTTTTGTCCTTTCTTAAAAACGATGACTAAACAGTTGCACACTGACATTTTCGTGAAATTACAATGACGTAAATGTTTTCCCCCCACTTTCCAAAATTAAGCCTATCAATTTGTATTTACATGAGGAGGGGGTCCTTGGTACGGGGGCCGCCATGTTTGTACAGTAGTAAAAGTGGACGTCGTGAACAACTTTTGAGTTTGAATGAGAACTGAAGTCGACCACAGGTTCTCCTGCATGTTCAGAAGGGTGAGGGTGACGCAACTTCACCTCTAGAGGCCACCAAATCTTACACACTGCACCTTTAAAAAGGTGCAGTGTGTGGGGGATTTAGTGGCATGCAAACACACAGTTGCAACTCACCCAAACTAGTAGAAGAACCTATGATGAGCTTCTGTTTGTCACAAGATATCAAGTTCTGTCCAATCTGGGTCAAACATGGCGCGGCTCAATAGCATAATCCAAAAGAACTATTTCTACATTCATGTGTTTGTACAATCATGAAAAAAAACAAACAAACATCTGTATTAACATTTTAGATCTTAAACCAATGGAAGTGACTTCTCCTCAAATCTTGCACGCTGCACCTTTAACGTGTTCAAACATCAGCTGTGTTGCAGCATAATCCAGTTTTGTAATCAGACGCCGAGTCTGGGCCACAGGCTGGATTACGCGGCTCAAACTACTTAGCGAAATACTTTGGATGTTTCATGCTGTGATTGGAGCCTCCTCTCACCGATGAAGGCGATGGCGGTGGCGAAGCAGGCCCTGATGTCGGCCGCCAGACTGTCCTCCACCGTCAGACGCAGATACTGGAACTCGCCCTCGAAGAAGTTGGGGCAGGTGGAGGAGACGTTGAGCACGGCCGTGATGCCCGCCGCCGCCAGGGTCTCTCGGCGGGACGAGTGGACGGCGCTGCCCAGGAACAGGAAGGGCAGCAGCTCCACGGGGCCTTCCTGCAACAGGCGACCGCCATGTTTTTAAAACCACCACGTCGTCACGATGACACGCGGGACATTTCTTCGTTGCTGGAGTTTTTTAAACTCTCCTACCTGATCGTACGCTGGCGTCGAGCGGCCCGTCGCCTTTGGCTCGGGCTCGGCGGAGGGCGGTTGGCTGCAGGTGGAGTTGTGACAGAGTTCTGGAGAGGCCTCTGAAAATCCCTGGAATCCACCTAAAATGGAGGTCAGACAGTTTTTAGCTGTAAGCCACGAGCTCTCATCTGAGGCCTCTGCACTAATGTGTCACGTACAAACAACAATAACAACGAGGGCATGAAAACAGCACGGATAAACCACTGTGAATTTAATTAGATCGACATAAGAATATCAATATATAGAGGGTATAACCCGTCGAGCTCATACTTGTAGAATATGTTGTTGTTGTTGTTTTTATCGAGTAAATAAATTCACATTTTTTTTAATGGATATTTTTTGGGGATCATGTCATTACCCCCCCCCCCCCCCCCACCAAAAAAAAAAGAGAAGATAAATAAAATGAATAGATAAACAAAACTGAATGTGAACAATAATAATAGAGTACTGATGGAAATGGGGTTTAAAAGGAACTCACGCTGGAGTAAACAATTTCAAGCTTTGTTTATCTAGTGGGTTTGACAATGGAGGGATGATGTTTACTCAGTGAGGAGGATGTTTGCTCTTAAAGAATTCAAAAATAAAACCCCAACAGTCCAAATGGGAGCAAAAGTTTCGACTGAATAAAACAAAAACAAAAAAATATTATTTTTCATAGATTTTTTGCTTTTCAGTTTTTGACCCTGCTGGGGAATTTTATTAATGTACAAATAAAAGCTTTGATGAAGTTTTAGTTATCTAAATATACAAAAATTTGAAACTAAATACATTTTTAAAAAAAATGTGTATATTTGATTTGTTTGGGTCGGTTTTTTTTCAGTACTATTTTTCAGGATCTAATAATGGATAGACTGAATCCTCGGTGTGTTGATCCTATCAGTAAACACGTCCCTCTAGTCCGTGTTTATGCCTTTTACCAGGCTGAACACTTCAGAAACGCAGTTCCACTCGTGACTACAAGCGAAAAACTAAGTATATTCACCTCTGACGAAGCAGATCTGAGAGGGCACCTCGTTCTGCAGCGCGGTGAGCAGCATGTGGGCCACGCTCTCGGGCTTCAGCTCGGCCACGGAGCCGCTCCTCGCGTCCACCACCACCACCGGGGAGAAGTCTCCGCGCCGCAGCCGGCCCAGGAGCGCGCGGTCCGGGACGAGCCACTCCAGCGCCACCACCGTGCCCTTGGACCTCCGGCTCAGCAACGAGTTCCAGTTGACGCTGCGCGACTCGCAGATGTGCGTGAGGGAGAAGTCGAGGAAAGGCCGGCAGTCCAGCACCACGCAGCCGGCGGAGGTGTACTGGTCCCGGGGGGTCCGGAGGATGTGCACCAGCTCGGTGCTGGTGATCTCCAGCGGCGCGGTGTTTGAAGTCATGGCGGAAACAAGAGGCTTTAAAAAAAAATTTTTTTTTTTTTAAATCAATACAACTAAAACCTACTTGTTTTGCTTGACAACACGCGCATGTAAACAAGTAGTGCTGTGTGTTCGGTCACAGTGTAACTGTATGAATGTATTTAAAGTCAGACACAAGTCGTGTTAGTGTGTGTGTGTGTGTGTGAGTGGAGACGCTGAGGTGTGTTGAGTTCAACCGTTTCACTTGTTCATTGATAACGGCTGGAAGAAGGGGCGGGGCCACCGCGACCACGCCTCGTCTTTCCACGGAGGGCGTGATAGGACGAACGGAATGACCTTATACGGGCATGCCTGACACTCCGTATATGGGCAGTGACGCGGTGGCTTGACTTTCCTACCGCGCACGTTGTCGTGAGGGGTTATCCCGTGTTTTTGTGACGAGTGACGTCACCACCCCCCGGCGCTGCAGAGGAGCAGAGAGGAGGATGTGCTGCTACTGCTGCTGCTGTTGTTGTTGTTGTTGTTGTTGTTGTTGTCGTTGTTCGAGATTATAAAGCTGCGGTTTGCTCTGCAGAGTGGAGTCACCGCTTTACGTGAAGGGCAATGTTGCACGGCGGAAGTGTCTGTGCAATGTTGTTGACTTGTCTGTGTTTGTCTGTGGATGGTGCAACACATCACTGAGGGACCACCGAGATCGATAGGCAGTGGAGTGTTGGTGGAAGCCAGGGGTCAACTTTCAACATAGCAGGACAACACGGTTAATACATGTAGAAATATTGAATGATTATCTATTAAAGAAGAAGAGTGAAAGAAAATCAAATGAAAATGATTTATAACTTTGTATGTGTTATATTTTGGACATGTTTCTACACTAGAAACAAAAGCAACCAAAAAATAAATGAAAAAAATAAGAGAGCGCCTGTTGTGTTTTTACATGCTAAACCCTAAACGTTGTGCTGATTATTGTTTAATAAACATTTGGCTGACACCTGCTTTGCTGATTCGAGTCAGTGACCTCTGACCTTCTCCCCCTCGGCTGCTTTCAACACGTGGCAGGTTTCAAACAGTTTCAATCCAAATAAAACATCAAATGGATATTAGAGATGTGACGTAGACTCAGTCGTGTGGACAGTTCAAACTCATTTACAGTGAGAGTCATTAGCACTGGTTATACTGTGGAATGTGTTGAATAATATCGTGATCACACATTATGTTACATATGTGTCCTTGTAGAAATGGAACGGTTGGAGGTATTTTGCGTTGTAGTCCGTTTTGATAAAGATTGTTTCAAACTGTTACAGTTGAAACAGCTGTGAGGGCAAAGGTCAGAGGTCACTGACCGGATCCAGTGGCACCAACGTCACTTGACATGTGAGGTTAAAACCAGCGCGTGCATGTTTACTCCATCATACTCTTTATTCTACTTTTTATTTGACATTTTGTTTGACATTCTATTTGTATTATTTGTAGTCTGTTTGTAATCCTCTCACAGATTCATCCTTTTGTCATTTCCGTCATCTCTCCCAAATAGAAAATTTTACAAAAATTCCCCCGGCTTTGTTGAGAAATCCAGAGGATCTCGATTCATCCACTCACTCTGTAAATATACAGGAATAGAAACAATCTGCCTCCACATGCTCAGATGAAATGATTGTTTGTGCTGCTCTGGGTCATGTTCAGGCCTGTGGCAGGTAGCAACGACATCACACACACACACACACACACACACACACACACACACATTTCATGATGACGAAGGGAGAACTGACTTCATTTTCCATAAACTCTGCGTAAAGACTGACATGGAAAAAAAAAAGAAAAGATATTCTTTATATTTCCGCTTGCCAACCGACTCTGTGCTATTTTGGTTGGCTGATGACATCATCAGTTAAAAACACACACACTGCGCTGACAGAAGTGGGTGTGGGTGTGGTTACTGTCAGCTGCCAATCACGTTTACAGCAAGTCTTCACAAACAATATTATCTTTCTGAGAAACTCGGCTGGTAAATTCCCATCGTATCATCAGTGAGCTGTGAGACTTTGATTTTCAGACTTTATTCAGTTTCAAAAAAAGTTTCTCTCTCTCTCTCTTGAGTAACACTGAAGTCGAAACGAAAAGGAAGTGGTGGGAGTCTTTCCTTCCTTGGACTCCAGCAGAGGAACGTGCTTCGTGAGCATGAGTGGGATCGTTGGTGGCGCAAAGTATAATCTGACGTCCTGTGTTTTCATTTCCTCATGAGCCACACGTTCGAATCCCTCCACTGTACCTCAGACCACTCCCACTCAAACCTCTGACCCAACTTTCCTCACGTTACCACTTCCTCTTGTTCTCCCCCCGCACTGCTGCCTCATCCCACTCTCTCCCTCTCTCTCTGCTGAGGTCTGCAGTCTCTCTCCACACACACACACACACACACACACACACACACACACACACACACATACACACAGGTTTGTGGGTTAAGGTTAGGGTTCCATTCGTTTCGGTACACTCATTGACATAATACATTCCCTAGCCCCTTACCCTAACCCTGACCTTCACCCCTAACCCTTACCCTTACCCTTACCCTTACCCTTACCCTTACCCTTAACCATGACCTCATACCATAACCCTAATCTTAACCCTATCCCTGATCCGAACTAATCCTAAAACCAAGTCTTAACATCAAAACAGCTCATTAAAGAAGGGATAATTGATGGTCCTCATAAAGAAAGCACACACACACACACACACACACACACACACACACACACACACACACACACACGCACACGCACGTACACACACTCACGCACACACACACACATTTGCACTTGTATCATAGTGAGGGTAAGGGTTACATTCGTTTCAGTACATTCATTGACATAATAGTCCCTCGCCCCTCATCCTGACCCTGACCTTAACCTTTACCCTGACCTTAAAACCAAGTCTCAACTACAAAACAGACCATTAAAGGAGTGAGAATTGGCCAAAAGCTCAAGCTAGTCCTCATAAAGAAAGCACACACACACACACACACACA
>JAFBJT010106385.1:0-50366 GCA_016785325.1 Chascanopsetta lugubris
GGGGCGGTGCGCACTTGAATCTGCCCCCGTGAGAAGACGCAGTAAAAGTTCCGGAAGTTGCTTTATTTTGGAGGCGAGCTCAATTTTGCCAAGTTTTTTTGGCAGTTTCCGTCTCTCTCCAGCGCCGAGAAGATGAACGCGCCTCCAGCCTTCGAGTCGTTCCTGTTGTTTGAAGGAGAGAAGAAGATCAGCATCAGCAAAGATACGAAGGTTCCCAACGCGTGTTTGTTCACCCTGAACAAAGAGGACCACACTCTAGGAAACATCATCCGAGCGTAAGCGAATTCACACGTTTACAGGGCGATATACACACAGCTAACGGCAGCGTTTAGCCAACGTTACAGACATGACTTGTACTAAGTTAAAACTAACAAAATCTAAACATCATTAAATGAAGGTTGTTGTCAGAACCAACATGATGTTATTCATTCAGCTAATGATAGGCTACATGCAAAGCTAACAGGACGCCACGTATATTACCAATAGGGGCTGTTGTCAATGCTAATAGGATGCTACACTTACAGCCAATTAATGGACAGTCAAGAACCAGCAGCTAATGGTAGGCTACAAACAAAGCGACAAACAGGATGTTCAGAGAGGCTCACAAGAGAAGGCTTAACACTATTGTTTTTTTTTTTATTCTATTTTGATAAGAAATGCTTGAAAATTTTACGAAAATACATACAAATTATTAGTTAATTGAACATATACTTAACTGGGTTGGGAGCTTGTTTTAAAAAATATATATATTTGTGTTTGTCAGTCAGCTGTTGAAGGATCCTCAGGTTCTGTTTGCCGGATACAAAGTTCCTCACCCTCTAGAACACAAGATTGTCATCAGAGTCCAGACCACACCTGACTACAGTCCACAGGTAACACTCACCCAAAGCAGCTCAGGAGCAGGAGGCTTTTATTTTGGCAGGACTCACTAACTGCAGGTAACTTGTCGTTGGCAGGAAGCGTTTACGAACGCCATCACAGACTTGATCAGTGAGCTGTCTCTGCTGGAGGAGCGCTTCAGAGTCGCCATCAAAGACAAACAGGAAGGGATTGAGTGATGCTCCGCCCCCTGTCACTGTCTGCTCCTGTTTGTTTATTTTCATGAATAAAGTCTGTGATGTCACATCCTGGACAATGTCTGTTTGATCACATCTATATTCAGTCTGTTCCTGTCCAGGTGATTAACTGATGGAAAACACGTCTTGGGTCAAAGTTTTATTTATTTTGGAAAAAAAAACAAAAACAGTACAAATGGAAACCGCAGTCACATTATAAAGGTCAGAGGTCAGCATCTCTCTGTGCCTCCATGGCTCTCTGCATCTTCTCCACCATCCATGGAGGGACCGTGAATGGCTTCATCTCATCCATCCTGACATCTGGACAGTCCCTACATGTAAACACACACACACACGGTTACCATGGTTACATCACGGGGCAGACTTGTGAATACCATGGAGACGGTTAACACTCACTTGTAGTCATCACTGTTTGAAAGGTCCTGGATGTCCTCTTCAATCAGCAGGTAGGCCTGAAATCAGACACACACCTGTCAGTGGTACAGTCGCACTGATCATAACTATTACTAGCTCTACCAGTAGGTGGCAGTAAAGGCTGATTCAGCTTTAATGGAGCCCAATGATAAAAAAAAATAATCTATATTCTCACCATCTTTCCTCCTGTCGCTCTCATGTGATGTCGCTCTGCCAACCACTGCTTGTCCTTTGCATCTGCTGCATACTGACATACACACACACAAATTATTTACGGGTTACATACTAGAATCAGATTTTATTTTTTTTGAAATGCAACTTCAACACTGGAAGTCTTGTGTGTCTGATACCTTGAACAAGTCAGAGTGTTTGATGTAGATCCGCCCTCTGGTCCCGCCCATCCCAAGTGCCCTGTGTGGATACACCACCGCATCATGTGACTATTGACTTCCTGTTCATTTACAGTTTATCTTTAAATATCTTATCTTTCATCTAAACATAAAACATCAACACGAGTTTGGAATTTAGAACACAGTGCTGTTTTATCCTGAAAAGACAAACAGGAAATACAGTTGTATGCCCCTGCCCATTGAGGTCAAGGGAAACAGGGATGAGAGAAGAGTTGACCGACAGCACCACCTGGTGTCCACTTACCACTATTCTTACCAGTATTTTCAATATGTTCTCATACATGAACTAAGCAAAACGTGTTAAACATGTACTAGCATGTTGCCACTCACTTGTTAGCTCTGGAGCCGAGAACAAACGTGCTGTTCTCGTTGAGTCTGGACGGATCCCACTAAAAGAGAAACACCGGATTCATGACATAATGATGAAATTCAGTCCGAGTCCCATGAGCTAACATGGAGGATGATAATGATCTATACTGCAGCCAGACATCAGAGCGTTGAATTGTGTGCTCTCACCTTTGGTCCCTCTCTCTTGATGAGATCGGGCTTTGGCTTTGCTCTGCGGACAGAAAAGGTCAGCGGTCGCCAGGTGAGACATTGGATCTCCAATGTAAGTCTGTAGATTCTACATGCGGATGAAGTCACCGTGAGACACTCACTGAGCGGAGAAGGCCTGAGGTCGATCAGAGGAGGCGAAGGCACCGGGACGAGTTTTTCTCTGGGGGACAAAAAAAAAAGAGAATGATCGACACCTTCACCTGTGGCGGGCGGCAGTGGCTCAGTGGCGAGAGCAGTTGCCTTTGGAAGTAAAGGTCACTGGTTCAAATCCCACTTGGGCCCTGTTGCAGTGTCACTGGCCCTGACACTGATAGCCCAAAAAATGGCCCTATGGAACAAAGTCCCAGAATACTAGAGAAGAGGTAGAAGATGACATGACATGACCTTCACCTGTCTCACACATCTGTCCACTTGTCTTTCACATCTGTTATCTCATACACCCGTCTCATCCATCTTAAATCTGTGCATCACAAACCTGTCTACCTGTCTCACATCTACCTGTCTCACACCTGTCCACATCAGTGGGCATAAATGGTGGAGACATCACACTACCTTCTTGAAGTGAGGATTCCCTCTCTGGATGCAGTCTTCATCAGCAGGTCTGGACCTCTGTCGATGAGCAGAACCAGCATGAGAACCAGGCTGTTATTGCGGTGGATGATCTGATTGGTCGGTTTGAAGACTCCTTACCTTCACGGTGATTTCTTGCCCTGCCTTCTTTACCTCCCCCTCTGGAAACAGCTGTTTGGCCTTGTGACATCATCAGAGGGAAGCCATGGCAAGCACAGAGAAGGCGAGGTTAAGTACATGTGGTCACATGATCATCAGGGTCGCAGGTAGAACAGGAAGTGACTTAACATGTTCCAGGACGTTCCTGCAGGCCTCTTTGATCAGCTGATCCGTCTGAACGTCATCTCCCACGTTCTCCTTCACGTTCTGAGCGGCTTTGTCAAAGAACTGCAAACGCGAAGTACATGTAAACAACAAGAACTCAAATGTAACAGTTGTGATGTTTTGTCACAAACGGATGTTGACCTCTGACCTTGTGGTACTTCCTGAACACTGCCATGATGTCTTCGTTGAAGCTGGGCTGAAGCACCGCCCTCAACAAGTCCATGGACACCTGCGGATCTGTGTAGCTACACACACACACACACACACACACACACGTCAAAGTGGTGCCCTCAGCTGCACTCGTCATTGCTTTGACATACGTGTACTGACCTGACGGCCATGTGTGAGCGACGTCCTCGTCTGTGGATCTGTCTGTGTTTGATCATCATGTTCCATGGATTCTGAAAACACAGACCAATCAGAGCCACTGAACGTTGGCCAGGTTCACAGACCTTAAATAAAGATGGGCGCCAGGTATTATGGTCCATCTCCATAGTCTTTGTTTCACTGAGTTGGCATTTGCACTACCCTCTGCTCAGTTGTGATGGTTTACACCTGTAAGACTGATCACATGGGTTTCCAAGAGATGAATGCGAAACCACTACAATGACCAATTAAAGGTGCAGTGTGTAGAATTCTGTGACATACGGTCGCGAGGATGACATCCTTCCCTTCCCTACATGGAGGAGAACCTGTGGTCGCCCTCAGTTATCACTGAAAGTCAATGGGTGCTTGTCCAGTCTGGACTACTGTAGAAACATGGTGGTGCAATATGGCGGCTTCCGTAAAGGGGACCTGCTCCTGACGTAAATACTGTATATAGACCCCATGCAATGACAAGGAAAAGTACATAATCATATTTAATATATAGTATAATAGTATTGTATAATTATTTATTTACTACATCTCTTATAATAAAACAGAGGTCTAACACTGGACCTCATCAAAGAACAGTAAAATTATGACGTAATCTAATGACGTCATTCAGTGTTTATGTGTGGTATTACTGGTTCTTTTGGGCCAAATTAGCTTTGCTTTGCTGTTAGCTGTAACATTACATGGCTCAACCATTACTGTGTTTATTACTCAAACATAAAATAAAATTAACGTAAAAATTCAATAAGATAATACAACTAGGATGGTGTTAGCGTTGAGCTAAGCTAACCCGCTAACCACAGCTGTCTCCGGTTCTCACCGGGGTCTGCTCCTGCGGCTCATGTCCGTCCTGCCCCGGCCACTCTCGGCCTTCCTCGCTACGGTGAGCTCCCATGGTTGAAACGGTACCGATCCCGTCCAGACTGACCCGGGTCAAACTGAACTTACTCCAAAGGGGGTGTTGAGCCACCCAGGGATGACAACAGCTAAAGCTAACGTTGTTCTTATTTCCGGTCGCAATCTATTGAGTCCGGTTGTTACCGGAGACCGAAGTGATACGAACAGAGTCGGTGACAGTTGATCGGTGAGGCGATGATCGATGGTCAGCTCGGTTTGATCATCGTCTGTTTCCAGAAAATGACACTGAGTTCACTTCCGATTTTGAGAAACTACAGCGGCTGCAGCGCAGCCGTTACCTCTTCAAAATAAAAGCACTGTAAATGTAAATCTGAACGCGCTTTTATTTTGAAATGTCAGAATGTGAACTATGAAGCGCATAGGTATTTAATATACAAGTATTTTTTTTATGAACAAAAATATGACTATATTTAAATCTTAAGGTAAATATGTAATTTCAAACTAAAATTTCTGTGACTAAATTCCTGCATGGTGTCAATGTTAAAGTTATTGTCTAAGAACATGGAGCGTGGGTGTATAGTAAAGACAGTCTGCATCTCTGGTTGAATATATTCTCATATTTTAGTGAAGCTGCATTCTGTCTCAGGAGCACAAGGACAGACTTTATTTACACAAAGACTGGAGTCACCATCCTCACGCCAGCTGTGAACCACAACCACTTAAAATAAAGACAAACAAACTGGAGAACATATTGTTATATTTCAACAGTCGGGAAATTAATGATCAGAATCTGTACATATCATGAAAGTTTCTCTCAGAGAGAAGACGACACGTAATCCAATGCTTTCACTCTCCGAATAAAACAATAAAATCTTTTTACATGTGAAAAACATTTTCAAAATTTTAATCAAATCATGATTTTCTTTGTAAAACAAAAGAGAAATGTTCTCACAATTGTGAGGGTCAAAGGTCATCGCAGGATTTTCTTTAAAAATCCCAAAGTCACAAGAACATGATTTACATATTTCTAATTAATTAGTTAGTCACAAGAAAACTTCTCCAGTTTGTTTTCTTCATTATGTTGACAGTCCAACATTAGCCTAGCTTAGTACTTAGCTTAGCTTTAAGGACAGCTTGGTACAGAGACTGAGAGGAAAACATTCAGGATCACAAATGTCGTTCAGAATCCGAAAGTTCATGCACCGAAAAGAAAAAAAGTTTATAAAAATACGCTGAATAGTTTCCTGTTAGACGTCAGCATTTCCTGCTATTCAGCATCACAAGCATTTAAATACATTTCTTTCTCTTTTTTTTTAACAAACATTTTCGTCTTTTTTCACTTTGGTTCAGTACAAACGCCGTCAAACAGGAAACGGTTCATCTCTTTAAAAAACCTTAAATTAAATAAAAAACAGACAAGGAAAAGAACAACAGTTTCACTGTACAGTATCTACATGGCGATGGATGCCTGATGGGACCGCTCATCGGCTAATCAGAGGAGCTGTCCCACACCTCCACAGGAAGTGACAGGACCTCTGACCAGGCAGAAAGATGGCGTTCGTCTCTCAGCGTCATCGCCAACCAGTCCAAATCCCAATTCTGACTCCGCCTCTTACGACCAATCAATTTGACCTCACTCCTGCCTACTGAATACTCCCACTGGAGAGGCCATCATGTGGAGGCGGAGTCTAAAGGGGACACTGCTGGATTCTATCCAATAGAAATGATAGCTGCCTTGTCAACCAATCACCAAGTCAGGTCGGTGTGGGGACCAATCACAAGTCCTCTGGCCTAGAGGAACAGTGACACCACAGTTGACATCACAGGTGAATGAAGAGGTTTTTTTTAATTTTTTTATTGCTGGAGCTCGAACACATTGCCGCTCGCTGCTAACTCTACTCTCATTGATTGCCATGCTTGTTGCTACACAACAGATGTTGCCATGTGCCAACATAAGGCTCCAGATGCTGTGATGAGCCAGCTTCAACCAATTAAAGCAGCCAAAGTTAGCAGGGATGAAGCAGGCATGATTAAAGGTCAATTCAGGTGTCAGTGTGGTGCTTTGCCCCCTGCTGGTTGCAGCCATGGAACTGCACTGTGGGTATGTTGAGAGAAGTGGAGGGTGAGCTACACGTGCCGGTGAGGGACAGACGGGGGGCAAACAAATAATGTTAACGGGGGGGGGCAAGATTGGCTCACACTACAAGACTGCCCTTCTAAATGGTGGCCATCTTGTCCTGAGGACTGCTGCTGCTGCTGCTGCTGCTGTTGTTGTTGTCATTGTTGTTGTTGTTGTCATGGCTCCCTGGTGACATCACACTGCTCTGTGTCTTGTCAGAGGCCTTGGGGGTGGAGTCTTTGTCCCCAGGGGCGATTTGGGCGGGGCCAGGAGAGGACAGGGAAGATGTGTGGGAGGTAGAGGGGCGGTATGCCGTCATCAGCTCTGCCAGACGCTCTGGTGTCGGACCCCACTTAGCAAAACCTGCGTCATTCTGAAGGAAGAGCACCGCAGTGCCGTGGACCGCCCGGTAAGACATCTCCTCCCTGACCACACGGACATTAAAAAGTATTAATGTAGAAGTATGTAGTATCAGTACACACTCTGTAGTATCAACGCCATATTTGTACCTCTTGCAGATGTGCTGACTCCCTGATCGATACTCGTGCTCATACGCGGGGACGCTCATCTGGTGACGGAGGAAGCGACTTCCCTCCATGCGGGTCAGAGCTGGGGTTACCGGGTCACGCCACTCAGGGATGAAGACGATAAACGACAGCGGCTCTGAAGACTGGTCCAGGAGGTCCTGACAGAGACAGACCACAACTCATCAGGAAATTAAGGACCAACACAGACCTGTTCGGACGAGGATGGGAGGCAATACTGACCTCGAAGTGCGTCACCATGGCGTCCATCAGCTCTTCACAGAAAGGAGGGTTAGCTTCGAATGAGCCGCTGAGCGGAGAGAAGGACAGGAAGGGCCTGAAAACACACAATTCAGTTACGCACACTGGTGACAGGAAGTGTCACGTGACAGTTGACAAACTCCCGCCTCACCCTCTGGATCCAAAGAAGCCGTCCATGTCGGGGAACGCAGAGCAGAACTGTTTGAAGTAGCAGTTGAGCGGCGAGGCGAAGCACTCGAAGGTGACCCCAAACTGTCGGTTCAGAGCCTCAAAGACAGGCAGCGGCAGCGCCCCCTGCAGGCCTGTCCCCTCTGTGGCACCGCTGCCAAACATCTCCTGGACACACAGACGTAAATCGTCAACTTCCTGTCTCACCTACTATGAGCTGAAGGTGGATCAAAGATGGTCTGGGAGTCAGCTGACCTGGTATCTCTTCAGTAGGCACCAGACTCTGGACAAAAACTTCTCAAATCGAGGGTCATCAATACAGCTGTATCTATACAACAGCTCCTGTAGCCATGGTAACCAAAGAGAAAGAGACCGATGTGTCAGTGTAAAGAGATGGGAGGTGAATGTCACCACCTTCTGGTGAAAACAGCATATTAAACATCTGCAAGAAGTTTCAGGTGCAACACGTATGCCAGAACTGACCAGTTTGCTGAAGTGACCTCTGTTGACCTTGACCATTTCTCCTCTGAAGCGCAGACACGCCACATCGTTCTCAAAGTGTAGCTCCACCCGGGGGAGCTGTGGCGTGGGGATTGACAAACGCACCGGGTAACAGTAGACGAGCCGCGACTGTTGTGGAGACTTGCATGCCTCTGGAACACAGAGCACATGTACACACAAATGTAAACAACGCAGGACATGGATAAAAAATTGAGCGCGCGTGTGTGTGTACCTGTGGATGGGTCCTGTAGCAGACTCAGGTGTGTCTGTCTGAGGCGGCGACTGTATTCTGCAGACAGCTGATAGATCTTTGAACAGATTCCCTCCACAGAATCTTTGGCCACAGCTGTTACATGAGGACCACACTGCTGCCTCAGGTGTTCCAGACGATCCTACACACACACACGCATAATGAAGTAATACCCATACATGTACCACAGTATGGAAACAACACAGGTCAAAGGTCAAGCGTTACCATGTAGTCCTCTTTGCTGGCAGAGTGATCTCGACGCAGCCAGCTCATAGTGTCTTCAGCGTTCCACTTCACAACCTTCCTGCTTTCTGGACTTGCATTCCTTAGCACAGGTCAAAGTTCACGGGTCACATCAACCAACCTATCATTTTGTAAACATCAGAATAGCAACACTGTGGACCGCGACCGACCTGGAGTCAATCATCTTCTTGGCAGCTTCAGCGTATTTGAAAAGCAGCTTCCGAGCCTCTTCTTTGTATTTAATGCGAGACAACCTAGGAGGTGAGACAGATGGGAGGTGAGACAGGTGATAAGACAGAGAGACTTAGACACACACAGACGGATAGACAGACAGGTACCTGATGGGGATGTCGTTCATAACCTCTCGGAACATGGACGGGGAGATGACAGGGTCACAGTCACTTGGCAGTAAAGGGTCTTGTCCCTTGTCGATCACTTTTCTCTCTAGTAACCAACGATTGAACGACTCACGTGGAGGGTCGATACCTGGGAGAGAGAGAGAGAGAAGTGCAGAACTCCTGAATCAAGTGTCAGTGAAACCATAGTGGATCCTCTATGAGAAACTCTCTCTCTACCTTCTCTCTGGTGGCACAGCTCGTGGTAGTGTTGACGTAGCTTCGTGACGAGCTGAGCTCGCTGAAGCTCGATTTCAGGGTGGGGGGGTAGGTGATTGGCCGGCGGGTGCTCTCTGATCACTGCGTTGGTCTGAACGTCCAAGTCCCAGTAGATACTGAAGAAAACGTCAACAACAACAACAATGTAAACATCAGAACCACAGAGTGATGGTAAAGGGATGGGATGGGGTTCATGTACTTACACTGCTGGTCTGTAGGGGGCAGGGGCCGGAGTTGGAGTGGCAGGTGTAGCTGATTGGGCCTGTTTGTCCTCAGGGGCGGAACACCAGGGTTTTAGCCCAGGTGTACTAGGAGAGATGGGGGTGGTGGGTTCCACCTGGGAACAGACAACGCAGGAAGTGAGATCCACCATAACCGTCTACTGGTCGACAGTTATCTTTCAAGTTCCTATTTACCTTAGCTCGTTTTATGCTGTTTGGCCCCGCCACTTGCTCCTCAGAGGGCCTCCTCTTCCTCTGGCCATTACTGTCCCCTCCCTCTGCTGGAGCTGCATTCAGACCTAAAGGATCAGACTGCAGACAGAAAGTATAAATGCTGTAATCGAGAGACAGTGTGCGAACATGAAGTGATGTCAGGTGGCAAACAAACTTTACTCACGATGACGTCATGCTGACCCAACACTGGCACCTCCCACAAGCTCTGATTGGTGAACCTGTTGAAGTAGTACGGTCGGTTCTCCCTCCGCGACCAACATTTTGACCAGCCCGCCTGGACCAGCTCATCTGAGGGACAGACAAGTCAGAGGGGGAGACAGGTCTGAGACAGGCCGCTCACAGGAGACAGGTGGGACAGATGGACAGATAGGTGTACCTGGGAGCTCAGGTGATTTGGATGTAGTGGACGGAGACAGAGGCGGTCCCTGTGACGAGGCGGAGCCAGAGGGAGACATAATCATGGTCGCCTCCCCCTTCACCAATCCTTGGCTGTCATTGGACATCTCAGCTGCTTGTCAAATCGACATCGACCAGCCTGAAGAGGAAAGTACTTTTAATTTCACAATAAAACACAGGTTTGTTAATAATAAACAAATTATGTAACACACTTTGACACTCGTATGTCAATTAAGTAAATAATTCATTCATTAACGTCACACCTCTCTCGCCTGACATTAATAATGAAAACATCTGGACACATTCATTATTTATTTACTTATTACAGCACAAACATGACATCATTAGAGAAGTAGTTTTTGACCGATATCACGAATTGAATATCATCAGTAGTAAAAATCTAGATTATGACAATAAATAGACAGTTAATTCCGTCACCATTAAAAGTGTTTATGGTGACGGAGGGAAACGAAGGTCCAGGCCGAGCAGCAGTTCACCATGACGGCCAGAGTATGGCGCTACAGATACGATATAAGTGTGTAAATAAACATCTCGTTCTGATCGTTTGTGTTGATCAACCCGCTGATCGAAAATTAAATTCATGTTCCCTCGCGTTGATTGTGGAATACAGACATGAGCGCCATGGTTACACGCATGCGCGTGTCAGGCTGTGAGGACAAACAGGGAGGGGGAGGGGGTGAACAACAAAGGCTGCGGCTGCTCCAGCGGAGCCCGCGCTCACACACCAACCCCGCGGCGGCAGCTCCGGTTCACCGCCGCGACGAACTGACTTAAAAGTGGGCTAAACACGAAAAGCCCCCACCCCAGCCGCCGCTCGCTCCACCGTTATCGCATTTACCGATGATTTCGCAGCCATTTCGCCATGCCCGCTCCGAGCGACAGCTGTTGTTTAGGTGCCACAAGATGGCGGACACGCCCCTGCCACAGCGCGCCGCGTCCTGCACAACATTTCTGCTCCGGTCTACGCACCGAGCCCACCAGAGCCCCGCTAACTCAGCCTATCCGGAGGCCCAGGTGTTCCGCCGTATCTGGCTGCGTTCGGAGCCTCTCTGCGGGGCCGCAATCCTTACCTTGACCGGTTAAGTTGCGGAGAGTAGCGGGTTCTGTGCGTATGTTTCCGGTCCTCCGCTCCGCTCCCTCCCCGCCTGCTCAGACATCTTTACAGGGACCCGGGCTTAGCCAGTGCGCATGCGCGACCAATTCTTCCACTTCCTGGTGTGACGTGTCCTGGTGACGCCGCCATGTTGGGAAGGCCAAAATGTTTATTTAAAAAAAACAAAAAAACGCACTGCACCTGAAGATGAGCGGTCACAGGCAATTTGAGTCTGATATAGTTATGCGTAGAGAAGAGGAGTCATACCTAGTGGTGGAAAAACTAAGTTTTGTAATAATGATGTTGATGAATATCTCTATTCCTGAATATTTGGGCACATTAACATCAAAAACCGATACAAATAGTATTTTAAAAAAAGATGAAAACAATACTTTAGTATGTTTGTTTTTGTTTATTTAGTTTATAGAAAATGTTTCAATAAAACATCAGAAAATATTACATTTTATTTTTCAGGCAAATAAAAAGTGCTGTGTTTATGTGTTTCCAAATGAAATAACATAATACATATATGTTCAACAGGAAAATCATGGCACACACGTGTTCACTGTCACTCATGTGACAAAACTCACATGTTCAGATCAGCTGTGTATAGTGTTTTTTTAAAAGTTGGAACTTAAGCTTGAGTTTCAGAGTTTGGATTTTTTCTCCAGGCTCAGGTCCTCACACAGAACTTGGGACCTGATGTCAGACCTCCTCAAGTCTTCAGAGTCTAGCGCCCTCTTCCTGCAGCATCAGGTCTACAGCAGCCTCCACATCTTCCACAATATAACTTGGTTCCACCATATCTGGCTCCAGAACCAGGTCCCTGTGACCGTGAAACACTGTTTCTGATGTACTCCGATCACTCGGCAATGGTGAACGGGGGTTGTAGACACCTGTGCACACCTGAGGACAGGCAGAGACTGTGTGAAGCGTGAATACAAACAAACTGCATCCTATAGAGTGTTACGAACTGAACCTACCAGCAGGGAGCGACACCGAGCAGCAGTGGACACAAGATCCTCCTCTGGTACCGCCACCGTCACCTGACCTCCTGTTACCTGGGTACCGATCTTGGTGCTGGTAGTCAGAGCAGCGTGTTGCTGAGCCAGGTAACGGTTGTACACATTAGCGCCGTAGATGTCCGTCATCAAGTTGTCACTAGGCAGCAAGAGGGAGGTTGTGTGGTAATGAGGTAGTGTTACACCGGACAGAGTGGGCGGGGTTACACACAGCGTGGTTACCCGATGGCATAGATGGTGTTGATCCGTTGGTTTTGGTTCTGCTTCCTCAGCAGATGCTCGGCGTACTGGTACGTGAGCAGACTGGGTTTGCCCAGCAGCGCCTGGTACTGCAGGTCCCGACCCGTCAACTTCCTGTAGACGGACTCCAGACATAGCATGAACATCCCGTGTCCAAATCTACAGAGACACACAGGGATCAAAACCGTCACGGGCTGTCACATGACACTCGAAGTAATAACGGCTTTGCTCTGTTGGTTACCGTGGAGACAGGGCCTCGGCCATCCACATCAGGTCCATGTTACAGGCCAGAACTGGCAGCTGAGTCGACAGGTGTGCGTCATACTCACAGCCAGGACTCCCATTGGTCAAGAGCACGTCAATCAGCAGCTGCAGGTTGGTCTCCCACTTGATTGGCTCCCCAAAGAGGATGATTGCTATTGCAACACAGGAAGTGGTGTTGTTTTCTTATCTCATTGTTATGCGGTTGTTTTGTATAATGCAGTTGTGTCATTGTGTTACCTTCGATTTTGGGTATTGTCTTAACAGGATTTGCCTAGAGGAGCAATCACATGGGAAATACTTGTTAAACCTGTTACAAAATTTGTTGAAACCTTTTAAAGGTGCAGTGTGTAAGATTTGGTGACATCTAGAAGTGAAGTCGCATGTTGTATCCATCACCTCACCCTCATCCTTCTGAACATGCAGGAGAACCTATGGTAGACTTCAGATGTCAATAAAACTTGAAAAATGTTAAGTACGTCCACTTTTACTACTTAAAAACATGGCAGCCCCTGTAGAGAGCACCCACTCCTCATTTGATGGGGACCTATTGTGGTTTTCCTCACTTTTGGAGTTAAACACACTGTTGTATCATAGAAGTATCATTAATAAGCTGGTCAAACCCGCATAAAATGACCAAAGTGTATTTTTGAGTAATTTAACAAAAACAGAGGCAGCTTCAGCTGGAGCAGCAAAACCCGCGTTTGCAACACGAGCAATTTGTGACGTCACCGAAGTGGGTGGGTGTGTGTGTCTGCACTAGAGGATGTCAATCAAACAGCAGCACTCACCAACCTAACGATACCGCTCGAAAGGGCACGTGATCTTACAATACATTGTGGGCCGAACTGAGACAAGCTGGATTCTTTTCCGAGGGCTCGGTATCTCGAAAAAATGAGTAAAATTGGTGGAATTGATCCACACGAGCACAGCGATTTGACGAGAGATTTAAATGACCTGAGCTGAGCTTGTCCTCTATATCGTCAATGGAGTTATTATACTGGCGAAGGAAGGATGTAAAAGTACGGTTGATGGCTCGTTAGACTCCCTGTAACGTAGCGGACAAGCACCAACCGTAGTTTTGATCCAATAACCAGTTTCCCGTGTTTAAGAAACAACACTGTTCCTAATGCACTGCATCCGTTAGCCTCATGGCTAGCTCAGGCTAACAAGTCATAGCACAGTGGGACTTTGAACCAAGCAGTCTAATATCTATCTGTAATCATTTCAATGTAATCGTACGCTTAAAAGTCCATTCCGGCTCCAACATATACGGACGTATTCTTATGTTCACGTTTTGAACTCGGTTACTTCTCCTTGCAATGTTTATGTTTTGCAGTGAACGCTGCCGGCTGAGAGCCGCCTGTGAAACTTGCTTGTTTAGAAGACGGGACTAACCTACATTTTCAGCTAATTTGGGATTGCCTACCAATCAGCCAATCATAGTGATAGATAGTGACATTTCAGGAGGGTGGGGGAGGAGGCAAAACCCAGCGTTTCGCCCATGAAAGGAATTCCTGACTTTTAAAAGGGCTCGTTTAAAAAACGAAAGCATCTCTTAGAGTATAAATACCGTTTATCATTATAATAGAAAAACAAAAAAACAAATAAAGAGTGTATATATAAATATATATATATATCACACACTGCACCTTAGTTCATAAAATGAACTCACAGGAAGTTTGGGTCTCCTCTGATGATCCACCATGTCCAGCAGGGGGTGCTGTTCTCGAAGCTGCTCGATGGTTACGACCTTCTGAAAACCCAAACTGATGTCCACATAGTCAAGACTTCAAAACATGAACTAGCCACTGGCTGCGTGAGGGCGCCACAGCACACATTCAAATGTGTACAGGGCTGGAATGATCAGAGGTCAAAGGTCGACTGAAGGATACGTATTGGCAATGTCCGTGACCGGCCCTTGTCCCGACACCAGGACACATTTCTCATGAAAGCTCCTCAACATGCGCAAAGGACTGTGGGATAGAACCACCTGCTCTGGAGTGATCTACAGAGAGAGAGAGAGAGAGAGAGAGAGAGAGAGAGAGAGAGACACATGACACTGTTACAAACGCAACCCCTCTGTCCTCCTACGGCCGTCTGTCTTACCTGGACATCCAGCAGGTGAGACAGTTGTTGGGCCTTTTGATTTCTCTGGCAACTTCCTGCATTAGTGACAAAGACGACAGGAAACAGGAAGTTGTTGTCTTCGTCCAGGAGCTTCAGGAAAGCTCGTCGAGCAGCCGGGATCACTGAGCCGCCACGGAGCAACACGCCGTCCACATCAAAGAGGACACCAGCCTGAGGCGGACAGACAAGTGAGAGAGTCAGACAGGTGAGATGGAGATGGTGAGTTCAGAGACAGATTCAGAGAAGAGAGACAGAGACATGTGGCAAAGACGCAGACAGGTGAGATAAAAGACAGACAAGTGAGACAGCATCAGACAGGTGAGACAGCTGGTAAGATGGAGACAGACAGGTGAAACTGCACCAGAAAGGTGAGACAGAGACAGACTGGTGAGGACAGACCTCTCCTGTGGAACCAGCTCCCACTCTCAGTTCGGGAGTCTGATTCTGTCTCAACCTTTAAGGTGAGACTCAAAACTTACCTCTTTGACGTCGCTTATAGTCAAAACAAGATCAGGCGAGTCCTGAGTTGAATCATCGATACTAAGCTGCTATAGGCTCAGACCGCTGGGGGGAATTTCCCATCATGCACTTAGAATGAACACATAGATTGAGCATCCTACCTTCAAATTCTCATCTCTGCCACAAACCCTGTGCCCCCCCCCTCCTCCCCCCCACTACATTTAACTACATTTAACTCAGGAAACCACATGCATTATCTGAAACCATTTTCGACTGTTTTTCCAGCTTTGTTTGCCGTTGGGGAACGAGACGAAACCGAGACGGTGACGAGGACACCGACATCCCGAGTCTCAAGCCACGAATGATCTGGCGGTGGGTCCTGAACGTGCGAGCAAGCTGCGACGAACCCGGAGATTGAACAAACCAAAACGAAGATGGACATAAACATTTAGTCATTCACACTTTAAAAATATGTGTATTGTTATCATCTATTGCTCGTCTGTCCGTCCTGGGAGTGGATCCCTCACCTGTGACTCTCCCTAAGGTTTCTACCTTTTCTTTTTTCCCGGTTAAAAGGTTTTTTTTCCCCCCGGTAGTTTTTCCTGACCCTTGCTGAGGGTCTAAGGACAGAGGATGTTACCCACCCTGTGAAGCCCTGTGAGACAAACTGTGATTTGTATGAAGCCCCGTGAGACAAACTGTGATTTGTAAATGCGGGCTGTATAAATAAACTTTGATTGATTGATTGATAGAGACAGATAGGTGAAACACGATGAGATGGAGACAGACAGGTGGGACAAATACATGCTGGTGAGGGTAGGACTGGTGAGACAGCTTAAGACAGGTGAGAGAGACAGACGGGTATCATGGATGGGTGAGACAATGGAGATGGGCAACAGACAGTTGAGACAGATGAGAGACACACACCTCACAAAGACAGTTGAGACAGAGACAGACAGGTAAACTTTTAAAATCTTAAACCAATTTGTGTAAAAATGACAAATTATTGTTCCAACTTTAAACATGTATAATGACTAGATCTTCATTACAAACACAACAATTATATAAATATATGTATGTGTATATATTTATATATATGTATATATAAGTTACTTATGTATTATATAAGTGTTGTTTATAATACTTATCTTCTCTCGAACTGACATTTAATGTGTTTCCATGACAACAGTTTATCTACATCACATCAGTCATAAAGTGTCCTGCAACCATTAACTTAAAACTATAAGAGGACACAGTCTTGTCCCCATAATGATGCCCGTCTCACACACACACACACACACACACACACACATATACACACTGACCTGTCTGCTGGTCGACATGCATCTGAGCGTCTGCTGCAGGAAACCTCGACACCACATGACGTTTGTCTGTCACTGTGTCCGTCTGAGGCTCAGTTATACTGACACAGCTGTGACATCATCAAGGAGGAGGAACCAACAGTGATGTCTGTCTGTGTGATGAACTTTAAAACAATCAATAACCAATAATCAATAAATACAGTCTGTCCCAAGTCACATAAACCAAGTCCAGTACAATAAAAGAAGAAATTGGTTTAGACTCTAACACACACACACACACACACACACACACACACACACACACACTGATTAAATGTAGCTGACACCAGTTTTCACTCACATGACATCACATGCAGCGTTCAGCTAATAATCAGCTGCAGTGTGCTGCAGCAGGCTGCCACCAATCAACCAATCAGGTGCCAGATTGAAACCACATGACACACACACACACACTCTCTCTCTCCCTCTATATTGTACTGATGTGTATAACACACACTACACATGAGGTTGAAGCATCTTCCTCAGTGGGTTGATGGAACATGATTTTAATCGCCAGCTTTTCTTTTGGAAACTTCAGTACTCACCCTCTCTATTCAGTGGGGTGGAGGAAACAGCGCTGGGAGGACAGCTCTGTTGACATTGACGACATTACATCACTCCAACAGGGTGTTCGCAGGTCGGCAGGCCAGGTCATGTGACGGACTCGGCAGCCGATCATTTCACTCGGACCACAGACGACGAACACTAACAAACACATTACAGACTGCACCTTTAATGTTTATATGAATAGACAAAACACGAGAGAGAAAAACATTTGTGAAAAGCTTTTAATAAGAAAAAAGTTATATACATTCAAATGCGAGAGACAGACAAGTGAGGGACAGAGAGGTGAGAGACAGGTCAGAGTCCCAGCAGAGCTCGGGCCTCTTGGCTCTGGGCCTGAAGTGTCTCGCTGGCGTAACGCTGCAACAACTCCATCTTCTTCCTCCGGACCAGAGCCTCCTCCACCTGAGAGACAGACAGGAAAGACACGTGAGACAGATCCCAGAGACAGGTACAGCTGTCTCCCCTCGTGTGTGTCTGTAGTATGAGTGCCAGACCTCTTTCTGTGATGGAACTGGTACGTGCGCGATGAAGGTGACTCCTCCTTCTTCTCCTTCCTGCTCCTCCCAGTTCTCTTCATCCTCAGGCTGCACAGAGACATAAATCAAAGACTCCCTGAGCTGCTCGGTCAGACCTCAGTCAATCAAACCAACTGAGGAGAAGTTAAAGGGACAGTTCACCTCTTCGTTGTAGGCGCTGTAGATGTTCTCCTCTTCCTCCTCCTGAAGTTTGTCTCCAGACAAACTCGATTCTTTGTCTGCTTTCCACTTCTGCCCGGCCTCCAACACGGCTACACACACACACACACACACACACACACACGTTACAAAGGATTTAAAAATACTCTGACTGGATTATGTGATATTTGATATAAATATGAGATCATTATAATTAGTCTGTAGTAAATTATATAAATCTATATAAACTAGTCCTGTAGAATCATCAAGATCAAAATGGATCATTTGATGATAAAATTATCTGACTGGATTATAAAATAATTTAATCTACATAGTGTGTATTATAAATAATTTGACTCAAACAACAAAATCTGACAAGACTAATTATATAATCTGTATTAAATTATTTTATTGGATTAATAAATAATCTCTAAATAATATGACAGGACTAAATTGATTGATGATTGGTTATAAATAATCTGACTGGGCTCATAATAAATTATGTATTCAATTATCTGATTAGATTAGTAAATAATGTGTAATAAAAAAATCTGATTAGATTAGTAAACAATCCCACCTTGTTTCTCGTACTGTGCCTCCAGAGGAAGCAGAACTCCGTCATCTTCATCTCTGTATCCATAATACTCTGCGTCCACCTCTTTCATTAGCTCCCCCCTCGTCTTCCTCTGTGCTGGGGTAGCTGGAGGGGTCACATGATCCGAGGGGACCAATCAGCAGAGAGAACAGCATGTATTGATATGCAGATAGAAAGATGAATCAAAGAGTGTACATACGCTCCTTCTCAAAAAGCTCACGGACTCCAGGCAGGTCTCTGGCTGCTCCAAAGTATTTGTAGCCTCTGTTTCCTGGAACCTCCTTCCCCTCATGATCCAGCATCCGCGGACCAAAGCGCTGAAACATGACATCATATGAGTGCATAGGATATTAATTTGACATCCTGGACCTTTCTTAACCACTACTCAACTTAATATTTTTCACAAACTGGGTTTTCAGCTTAGAATTTCTTCAGTTTATGGTTTCTTCACCTTTTAATTGTTTTCAACTCTTTTCAGCTTCTATGTTTTTCAACTTTTAGTTTCTTCAACTTTTTATTCTATTTTGCTCATCCTTTGTTTCAACTTTTTCCGCTTACATTAGAGCATTCTACAAACTTTAACCATTCTTGGGATGGCATTCAGCATATCAGCATTCACGCGTATTTCCTCCTGGAAATGCAATTTTCTAGTTATTATTGTTATTTCTACTAACCACATAGTCGGGTCCTCCCAGCTCTCTGATTCGAATCTCCCAGTGACCTTTCTCTCTCAGCAGCTTGTTGATCTCATCATTCAGATCCCTAATCCTGAACTCCCCAAGTCCAGCTACAGACAGACAGACAGGTGAGAGACAAGTCAGTTTTGTCTTCATTGCTCAAAACTTGACGATGAAGCTTCAGACTCACCGTTCTGAATCTGAGCCACCTTCTTTGAGATTTCACTGATGATCTGCGACACACACACACACGTCAGTAATGCAGCGTGTAGACATTCATGTGTAGTTACAGTAAGTGTGTTCGTACCTGTCGTCTCCATTTCTCAGCTTTGGGAAGTTCACTGCACTCTGATGCCAGGAAAGGTCTCCTCTCCTACAAAGACAGACAGGTCAGTGTACGACAGACAGGGGAGGGAGAGAGAGAGACAGACAGGAGAGAGCGAGACAGAGAGAGACTTCACCTTGATTTTCCCCTCCTCCAGTTGGGCCTGTCTGAACCGAGCTAGGGCCGTCCTAATAAGCAGAACCACATTATGACAACATTAGATAAACAAATATCATTCTTATTATCATTATTAGAGTACACTTGCATGACGTCATCACTCACATGGCCTTCTCAGCGTTTCGTGCCTAGAAACAGACGCAAAACAAAGACAGAGACGTTGTGTTGTGTGAGAACATGGTTCATAAAACTGGTCATTAATCAATTAATAGCAGTTATTGTAACGACACTGTGACGTCACAGACTCACTGAACACAACGTCCACTCACACAGTTGGGGAACATTTACATGGCGATAATAAACCAGTCATAGTGAGTATAAACAATTTATTTACAAAAACAAAACCTCGCGTGAGTCTACTTTGATTCACATGTGAATAAATTGTTGCCATGGGAACGTCACACAACAACGGTACGTATAATTCAACATGAAGCTGAGACACTGAGCTAGCAGCACTGATACAGCAGCCACAGCTAACATGCTAACTGCTAACGCGTTAACATACGATGTGTGAACGTCAATAAAATACAAAACATCAATTTGGTCTCTTACCATCTCGTCTGTTTGGTTTTTTTAATCACGACTTAAGACACAGCTCCAGTCTCCAACGACTAACATTCAAACACAGAAAAAGTAATTCCGACAACGCTTTCTTCTTCTGCTGCTGCTACTTCCGGTTCACTGAAAACTCTCTGCTGACGCCTGCTGGAGGACTCCAGTACATCTATACATCATCATCACACCTACACCAGTCATGTGAGCAGTTTTAAAGGTCTAGTGCGTTGAATTTAAGTGAAATTGAGGCAGCAATTTAAAGTTACTTTAATATATCTATATATAAATTGTAGAAATAAAAGCATAAATGAAATAAGCTGAATATTTTGATGCACGAAAGCCCACAAAATGGCTGGCCTCACCCATTTTCTTCAAAGGAATACTCTTCTCCATCAGGGTGCTGCCTCCACCATTATATATTAACACATTCCTACACACTGTACTTTTAATACAATTCAAGTTGCATACACATGTGTCATTAAATGAACAGACATGACTTGGTTTCTCATCCATGTTTTAATTGTCAGGTTATAGTCACAGTACAACCACATTGCTCTGAGTGAAATATTGTACAAAAATAACATTTGGATTTATTTCGTCAAAACTTTCTACTCAAACTTAAAGGTGCATTAGGCAACTTTTATTTAAATGCCAATGAGTGAACAGCAAAACAAAACAAAAAATAGAAATCGAACATTCCCGGATTTATTAGGTTGCCTGTGGTCGGTTGACATGTGATGCGATGGATCACGCTAAAATGCGAACAGCATCATTAACTAAGTAGCTCTGATATAACAAGAACAGTGCAGACTATCATTCTCTGTACTGCAACTACCATCACTCTCAAGCCCAGGTTTGAACTTAATAACCAGCTTTAGCTCCGCCCCCTCAAGTCAGAGCCTCACCAAGATGGAAGCTGCAGCATTGACTTGTGGGTGTGGATGCGTGTGGGAGGCTGTCTTCTTCTTGTGATTAACATTGCCAAGAAATGTGTGCAAGCATGTAGCACTTCACTTCACCGCCACAGGTGTCTCTACAAACAAACATTTTCACAGTTCCCTAATGCTCCTTTAAAAAAAAAAATATTTTTTTCATTTTTTAAACGTTTTATTTTTATTGTTAGTTTTCACCTCCGTCGCGACACTGCTCCATCGGGTCCAAACCGCAACAAAAACGTTTCAACAAACCCTTCTGTTGTCTGCTGTGGCCTGCTCTGATTAGCCGTTTCATTCTATGGTGTAATGAGTTGTTTCCTGGGGGCTTGTCCAACACGAGTCAGACACTTAAGGTGATTAGAAAGTAAAGTTAAATTGTCAGATGAAACTGTCCTTTGCTCGTTTCCCCCCCAATTTTAGCCTCGCCCATATCAGAACTGGGGGGCGGGGCTTTACTATTTCAATTCAAACTTTTATCATGACATTGCTACCGAACAAAAAACACAGATTCTGATATTTTAGTGTCCACCCCTCCTCCTCCTCCTCCTCCTCCTCCTCCTCCTCCTCCCTCCCCCTGCTCTGACTGAATGCTGCGATGCTGACTGACAGGCCTCTGGACCAATGAGAAGAGCGGGATCAGAAGAAATGGTAATGAATTAAGAGATGGGTAACCATTGAGGTGGAGCGTGCGGCGGCTAGGCTGTAGCTTCGATGGTGCACTCCTTGGCCAGATGACCGGACTTCCCGCAGTTATAGCAGTTCAACTCCGACGCTTTAGTGCAGTCCACCGCAACATGGCCAGTCTCACCACACCTGTGGCAAAAAGGTGCACGTCATAGAGGTAGACAAACAGAACTGAAGCCAAGAAGGAAGATGTGGTTCAGTTGTATATAGCCGTTTAGCTAACACGTACCAGCTAACATACCAGTCGATGTTAGCCTCATCTATACTGCTGCTAGCTTTCCTGTAGCTTTTAGCTTGCCTGTAGCTATTAGCCGCAGGCTAACCTGATGCCCCTAGCATAGCCATTGGCTCATCTATTGCACATATAGAGGCTAGCAGACTCATTGCCGTTAGCTCACCTAATAATGTTGGCTCACCTGTAGCATTTGACCCGGTCGCAGCCTTTCTGGATGTGCCCAAAGCCGCCGCAGGAGTAGCACTTCTGCTCCTGGCCATGGTTACAGTCGCGCGCCATGTGACCCGCCTTCCCACAGTTGTAGCACACAGGCTCTCGCTCCCTCTTGGGCTCCTTGCAGTCTTTGGAGATGTGACCTCCCTGACCACAGTTGTAACAGGCTGCAGGTGCAAACAGGTAGATGAAACGGTGTGCGACAACAATACGACACATGTCGGAATAATGTACAAACGTCCTCACCATCCTCTAACCTCTCACAGTCTCTGGCCACATGTCCCGGTTCTCCACAACGATAGCAGAACAGGTCTGATACAACAGTCCAGATGTTAAAATACGGCTGACAGACAACAACAACACATGTACAGGGTGTTCCTATAGTCACCTTTTCCTCTGCCGCGACCTCGTCCTCCTCCGCCTACTCGTCCTCGGCTGCTGCCGCCATTGGGGCAGTTCTTCGCCCAGTGACCGGTGCGGCCACAGCCAAAGCACTCGTTACTGCTCATCTCTGCGACGACGACGACAACTTGACGGACAGAGCAACACTGATCAAACACATGTTCGACCGCATGTATGACAATAAACATGTAAAACTACATTAAGATATAATCCTACTTGCTTGTAGTAAGAGGAAGGCTACTCACCTGCAACAGGCAATTTCACCACTTGATGGCACTAAATCCCTGCACATTGTACCTTTAACATACACGTTATGTAGCCACATGCAATGCACCACGTGTATAATGACCTGCACATTTGATTTAATGTCGACCATGATGCGTTCACGTGACGTTTGAGGAAATATCAAAGGACCGATATTACGTCAGAATATCAATCGACTTTGATCGATTGACGTGGAATTCTTTGATAAGCTGTTAAATCTCAATCCACCTAATTAAATACTAAAGTATATTAGTGGTTTTTTCTTATTGTTGACATTTTTAATGCAAATCCATAGAATCAATAATCGATTCGTGAATTGATTGACGGCAGTGGATTGGGTCGACTAGGACCGTTAACCAGCACCACCGGAGCTCTGCGCGGCCTAACGCCGTGAACAGGCCGCCCGAGGCGGAGCACCAGGCGGCGGTTTCTCCGGGGGTTAGCTCCAGGCTACCCTGCGCTGTGTGCTCGGTCACCAGGCCCCACGCTGTCATGTTGTTAGCCTATTAGCATGCTAGCATACGTTCCACAGCGAATACTGTCCGCGCCGCGGCGCCCACTCTCCGAAACTCCGCATCGGGACGGAGCGGCACTTTAGGCCGAATATGGTGAAGTATGTGCGGATATAAATGAAGTGGATTGATCCGTAGTGGTAGAAACTTACCTGGAAGTGTGGTGGTGTGTTTTGTTTCCTCTGCGCCACACGCGGTCTGCACACGACTAACAGTCAGTCTCTCTCGCTCACACTCACCCACGAACACACAAATACACACGCACACACACACACCCACTCACACACACACACACACTCACATAAACACTATTATTTTTGTGTCTAATGAATCTATACAAATGGAAAATGATTACATGTAAAATTAAAACTCGGATTTATTTTAATTTTAAACTTTTAGTTTCTCTATTCTTATTTACGAGCTTTGTCTGTGACCTTAAATGCACCATGTGCACACGACCTCCAGCAAAGGGGGAGGGGCCAAGACGCAGCTGTTTCAAGCCCCAGTCAGACGACCTTAAATGAGCTCCAACTTAAATTTCACTCGCATGTTGCACAGGACATTCCCCCAACCCCAAACTTTACCCGGGTGCTGTCAGGACAGCGTGGGACGCGTGACATGATGACGTCATGAAACAGCCAATCTCCCTGTTTTTCACAGGTGAGTTCACAGTGACTGACTGTGGGGGGCGGAGCTTCATGGTGAGCAGCAGGTTGATGTTTGACTGATCAGGAGATATGACGGTGTCAAAGGTAACAGACCGAAAGAAGGAAACGGTACAAGACAACTTCCAACAGGACATTTGTCTGCAGTCTGCTACTGAGACACGTGGAGACAGAACCTGTCCACAAGTGGACCTAAAGGACCTGAACCTGCCCACATCTGGACCTAAAGAACCTGGACCTGTCCACATCTGGACCCGAGGGACAGGAACTGGTCCGAACTGAACCCATTCACTCCTGAACCTGTCCACACCTGAACCTAAAGGACCTGAACCTTTCCTCACCAAGACTGGAATGACTGATCCTATTCACTGTTGAATCTGTCCACACCTGGACTTTAAGGACCAGAACCTGCCTACACCTGAAACTTGAGGACCTGTATCTGAAGGACCAGAACCTGCCTACACCTGAAACTTGAGGACCTGTATCTGAAGGACCAGAACCTGCCTACACCTGAAACTGGAGGACCTGTACCTGAAGGACCAGAACCTGCCTACACCTGAACCCATCCACACTTGACCTTGTGCACACCTGGACCTAAAGGACCTGAAGCTGGGGGACCTGAACTTGCCCAAACTTGAGTTTGGATCCAGACCTGTACACACCTGGACCTGAAAGACTTGAACCTCTTGTGGATTCATGGTGAGTTTTGAACTTTGATCCAGATTAAAAACCTGGTTCTTTTTTGGTTTAATGACCAGACTGGAGCCTCACGTGAAGGAGGTGTAAACAGGAAGTGAATCAGTACTACCACCAGTCATGTGGTTCCAGTTATTGTTTTGATTCTGCAGGTCTGGTTGTGTTCCTCCTGCTGGTTCTCGCGAGGAGCTGCCATGTTGGTCCGAGCTGTAAAGTCTCCTGGACGATGCAGACCTGAAGTCCAGCAGTACTGCTCGCTCTACTCCTCTCCACCTCCCCCGGACCACCCAGGGCTTCAATATCAAGCAGGCAGCAAGAGCAGGAAGTACAGGACAGGACAGGAGGCGGGACAGATGAGCTTGTCGCAGATCAGCCACACCCTGAAGGTGAGGCCCACCCCATCTTTGACCTGTCAATCAATCAACTCATCTATGTGTCCATTTGTTGCTAGGTCAACGAATACAGTCACACCCTCCCCAGAGGATCCGCGTCCCACGGCGTGCTGGGATTCCATAGCAACATGCTGCCGTCCAACAACCCCTGTGAGGACCGCCGCAGCAGTGCCACCTGCCTGCCAGGCGGCGGCGGCGTGCTGTCGGGAGTATTTGATGGCCACGCAGGGCCGGCGTGTGCCCACACCGTCAGTCAGAGGCTCTTCTACTACATCGCGGTGGCAACGTTGCCACTGAGGATACTGGCAGATATCGAAAGGGCGGTGGAGGAGGAGCGGGCGGTGCCACCGCTGTTGGAGTGGCACAAACACCCGCAAGACCACAGCTGCCCAGAGGGGAGCGTTACATCCTTCCATAGCCTACGGAATTACTGGCAGGAGAGGCTTGAGGATGAAGATCTTGAGGAAGGGGATGAGGTAAGTATCAGGGACTTGGATCAGACGGACTACAAGTCATGAATTGAGCTGGACCCAGTCTGTTCTGGTTCTGGTGTCACTTAGAGGAGATTTCAGTTGGGACTGAGCATTCGGTGATCTATGTCCTCTGATTGGCTGCAGGGTGGTGGCGGTGGGGTGACATCAGCCCTGTTGAACGCATTCCGTCGTCTGGACTACGATATATCTGTGGAGGCCCAGGTCCACCTGTCCATGTCCTCAACCAGGTCACACACCAGTTTTGTTTTTAAAGTCAGTGTCACGTCATCTCCACATGTCACTGTTTGAGACCTGGTATCCTTTGAAAGCTCGAGTCATCCTCCGCCTGTGTCCACAGACGTCTGTCTCACCCTGGCGAGACCTTCTCTCTGTCTTGTCCTCTCCGAGTGGCGTTGTCCGGCTGCACCGCCTGCGTTGCCCACATCTCCAACGGCGTTCTGCACGTGGCTAACCTGGGCGACAGCCGGGCGGTCCTGGGAGTCCAGCAGCCCGACGGGCGCTGGTCAGCAGTCAGCCTCACCAATGACCACAACGCTCAGAATCCTGACGAACTGCAAAGGATTCTGGGAGAACATCCCCTGTCGGAGAGGAAGACTGTGGTCCGCCACGGCCGCCTGTTGGGTCTGCTGCTGCCGTTCAGGGCGTTTGGAGACGTCCGCTTCAAATGGGGCAGAGAGATGCTGAATCGAGTCCACGAGACACGACCGGACATCTTGTCCTTGGTCAGCGAGGGAATCCGGAGTCCGTCGCCACATTACGTGACCCCTCCTTACCTGAGTGCCCAGCCGGAGGTCACCCGCCACGAAATCAGACCCTCTGACAAGTTCCTGGTCCTGGCCACTGATGGATTATGGGAACTGATGCACCGACAGACCGTGGTCCAGCTGGTGGGTGAACAACTGACAGGTCAGTCAGCTTCAAGTCAAAACTAAGCCATGTTTACCTCTCACATCATGACATTGGACGCCATGAGACCAAGTTGCAGTACCACTGATTGGCCACGAGGTCTTTTTTGTCTGTTTGACGCACTTCTTGTATCCAGATCTTATAACTTATTCATGGTGACACCTCATGTCTGTCGTCGCCACATGTGGGTCTGTCCAGGTCTTCAGCAGCAGAGACCCATAGTCCCTGGCAATGGAATGACACTGGGCTTGCTGCAGCGTCTCCTGCTGGAGAGGAGGGGGCGAGTCATGTCCGTGTTGGAAGACCAGAATGCCGCCACACACCTGCTCCGCCACGCCCTGGGAGATGATGGGTACGGAGCGGTGGCACCCAATCGCCTGGCCAAGATGCTGAGTCTGCCCTCGGATGTGGCGCGGAGGTACAGAGATGACATCACCATCACAGTCATACACCTGAATGAGCCTGACCTTTGACCACGACACCCGGCGGCCGGCAGGGATACTACAGGTAAATGAATGATTCGACAGTACAGCCATTCCCTCCTTTTTTGAGGGTATGGAGCAGAACAATGACTCGACACCTTTTGTTCTTGTCTGTTATTAGAAGTCATGTGATTGGTCCAGAGTCACTGAGCAGCGGGACAATGAACGCAGAGACATGAAGAACAGGAAGTTGTGGACTGGAGTTTTCAACATTAAACTTCATTACACAATGATTGTAAGAAAGTCCACAGCACCTCAGAGCACAACATACTCCGCCTGGACTATCCTGAAGAAGAAACCCTTAAAAAACATCTACCACACAACTTAGAATCCTATCTACTTCACCTCTTTACCTCATGTTTCTATCCCTAAATAAACCCTTTCTGTAATCAATTCTCTGACCGGAGTTGTGGGTCATAGCTGGTGACAAACCATCCACTTCACTTGAAGAATCCTTCCTCACAAAGATGATGTAATGAAATCACACTTTTCTATAAAGAAAAGAAAAGTGAAACTGGTTGAAATAAATTGAAATGTGTTTTAAGTTGTTGGAAAATAAGACACGGCGGCTCCAAGCGACTTCAAAATAAAATTTAATCAACATTTTTACAAAATCAACTCTCAATTAGAAAAACAGTTAAATATCAAACCGACCAATCAGCTGATAGCATCTTCATCTCCATCATTAGCCGAACTCCTCATAGCTCACGGAGCTCAACCACTGGACAATACAAAGAGGGGGTGGGGAAAAAAAAAGGGGGGGGGGGGGGGGGGGGGGCCGGGTAGATAACAAAGGAAACAGCATCTTCAGGCATGACGGTGGAACTGATTCGTCTGTGTTGACCAATAGCAGAAGTGGGGTAAAGAAGTCCAGAGTCCAATCATAGGGCAGCATTGCTAGTAAGTCACTGTCTTGGTGGAGGAAGCAACAGCTGTGTGGCGGAGACCGACTCAGGGAAGAGGTTGTGGTACGTGGGCAAGGGGACGTACGCCGCCGTGATCATCTTACCTGAAACGACAGGTAGCAACATTTAGAGCTCCTTTCTAATTGGTCGAGAGCACAGGTATCATGTGAAAGGAAGTCTTACCAGCAAAGTATCTCCCATGGAGGGCGTTAACGGCCGCCATGGCAGCTGGGATCGTGGGACACTTCACGTAGACGTTTCCCTGAATTCAAGCAGACAAGGTCAGAGGTCACACAGCATAAATATTCAGGTCAAAGGTCATGGGTTGCATTAATATTGTGGTCCGGGGTCACGTCAATTCTATTAGCATGAAGGGTAAAGGTCAAGAGGCACGTGAGCTACACCATCATTTCGGTCAAAGGAGTTGCATTAAAGTTGAGGTCAAGGGTCACGACCTGCATTCTGATTCACGTGGGAGGTCAAAAGTCACGAGCCACAGTAACATTCATGTCAGCTGTACCTCAAGAGAGTTGATGTCGACATAGATGTGAATGACTCCTCCATGTTTGTTGCACTCCTCGATGACATCATGCTGAATATCAACATCCCAGTCTGAACCCTTTTCACTGAAACACAAATACACACGAACATACTACGTGAGAATACAGTGTCAACAATGAAGCCCATGTGTACGAAAGCTCAAGTTAAACAAACATGTACTTGGGACCCTGGAGTTTACCTTTCGATGGAGAACATGTTAGAAAGTTGGAAACAGTGTGTCGCCAGTGGCTGAGAGGGAAGATTCCCAAGAGGCTGAGTAGGGTTCATCTTCATGTTCACGTTCATGTTCATAGCTTGATTCATGGTGGGATTCATAGCTGTGTTCATGCCGTGGTTCATGGTCGGGTTCATGGCAGCTGGTAACATAAACACATACAAACTTTACTTTAACACATTCATTTCCTGTCAGTATACAAAGTACTTTGTGTGTGAGTGTGTACCTGACACAGCTGCCATGGCTCCTATAGCTATAGCCCCACTCATCTGAAGAGCCTGTTGAGCTGCAGGAGGAATTTGAAGACCTGAACCTGAGGAGACACACACACACACACACACACAGTTAGTCAAACTCTCTCCCGCAACTTCATCCTTAAAATAATTGTCAGAGGTCAAAGCTCACCCTCTGCAAGTCGGGCCATGAGCTGCAGTCGCCCAGTGGATCCCAAGTCGATTCCGGTACGTTCCAGCTCGTCATTGTCGAGGAAAGACGAGGCCATGGAGGCGTCGGTCCGTTCAGTCACATGACCCACCTTCATGGGTCGACCGGCCAGCTCGAAGCCGTTCAGCTGCTCCAGGGCTTTTTTCGCACACTCAGCGTCTGCGAACTGTCGCAGAGGTGATACGTGACAACACAGAAGAAACCGAGGGACCGTGAACGTATCATGACGAAGACTACAGAGGGACTCACTGTGATGAAGCCATAACCTTTGGATCGAGCTGTTTCACTGTCCATCATCAGCTGGATGCTCTCGATCTGTTTCACACAAGGTGGTCAAGTCAGATGTGTCTGTGTGTGTGTGTGTGTTACATGGTCTCTATGTGTGTGTGAGTGTTTGTGTGTGTTACTAACTCGTCCAAACGGTTCAAAGATCCCTCTCAGCATCTCCTCCGTTATGTTGAAGTGAAGTGACCCCACATAAAGCCTCATGGGTCCCAGTGAACCTTTCTGCAGGCTGTTTGCTGCGGCTGCAGCTGCTGCCCGGTTCTTCTCTGCCTAAAACACGACAACAACATGTCAGCCATGTCACAGAGGGTGGAGGTCACAACACGTGTGGGCTGCCGTGTACCTGTGAGGCCTGAACAATGATGGGAACTCCCAGAAGCCTCTGGCCTGTCAGTCCGATGGCCAGAGGGACAGAGTTGGCCTCCATGAACTCGATATAGGCGATGCCCTTTGACCTGCGGGAGTTCCTGTCAGAGATCATCCTCACATCCCGCACCTGAAGAGGGAGAGGAACCACAGCAACTGTTACCATTGCAACCTCCCTCTTAACCATTGTTACAAATACAGGTGTGTGCACGTGTACCTTCCCCACGGCAGAGAAGAAGTCCTCCAGGTCTCGAGGTCGGATCCTTGCTGCAAGCTGCATACAGAACACAGTGCGAGCATCTCGCTCCTCTGGTGTCAGGTTGTCAATGGGTTGCCTGCACGCCATGACATCATCACACAGTGAGTCAGCAATATTTTTTGATATAAAAATGAATGATTTTATCTAACTGTGACTCACCTGATTGGACTCTTCTCCTTCCTGACAGGACTCTTACTCTTGGACCTCCGGCGACTGACAGACAGACAGAGACAAAGTTTAGAGACAGAGGGACACCTTAACCGCCCGTGAATCAGTGGGACTCACATTTTCTGGTGGTCCCTGTAGCGCCCGCCTCTCTCTCGGCTGCGACTGCGCCGGCGGTCTCGACTGCGGCTGCGACTCCTCCGCTTGTCCTTGCTACGGCTGCGCTTGCGCTCTCGGCTGCGGCTCCTCTTCCTGTCTCGGCTCTTGCTGCGCTTCCTGTCACGGCTGTGACTGCGCTTCTTCCTGTCAGACAAGAGGAACAGCCAATCACAATGTGGACACCAGTGTTTCCCCTACCATTCTATTTGAGCCCACCCCCTGGAAGATCAAGTCAATTTTGTTTGATTTTATTTTCTATACAGCGCCAGATCACAACAGACGTCATTTAGCTTTATCTTTCCTTTAAAACAGGTCTACACTGTGTTATTTCATTAAACAAACTACAAAGCCTTGTTTATTTTATTTACACGTCAGCATGTCATTTCTGTCTCTACATGGTAGCACGGATGCAGTTCTCCTCTGCTCTCTCCGTGTTGCTCACAGCGGCGTCTCAAATCAATGCGCGGGCAAACAGGCAGGCACGCGCACACAGACACAGGCGCACACATGAGTGAGCGAGCAGAGAGCATGGGTTGGAAGAACATGTTGGGTCCAGGCAGCCTCCCCCAGGCTGCAAACCTGGAGAAAACACTGGACACTTTATCACCAGGACACCACTTGTGACTTCTTAACCAATGAGAAGGCTTGAAATGTGTTTATGTGAAAAATACCAGAGAGGTGGGTGAGAGTACCTCTTGCTGCGGTCGTCCTGTCCATCTGGACTTGTGGTCTTGGGGTCCTCCTATCAGGGTCGATAGAGAACAGCATGAGGAGGTAGACGACAGTCAGGTGTGTGTGGTGGGGGGAGGGAGGAGGGAGACACAAACACATTTAATCAGTACAATTAAAACAGGCTGTTTGGAGGTTGAGGGACAGTCCAGGTCGGGGGTCAGTTCTGGTCGGAGGTCAGTTGGGGTATGAGGTCAGTCTCAGGCGGAAGCAAGGCTCAGGTGGTGGAGAGGCCTCACTGTGGCTCCTCTGCAGGTCTTGAACCTGAATCGGGACTCATCCTCCACACAACACCTGAGACAGTCCCTCACCTGTTCACAGACCACACCTGTCAGGTCACATGTTTCAGTCCTGTGACATCACTCTCTTCCTGTTCAGCTGCAGCATCAACAGAACGACCTCCGATCATCTCGTGAGTCGTGACCTCATTCACACCTGGTATTAACGTCCGTCCTGATGATCCGATCGCACGTGGTCAGCTCTAAACACACCTGACTGCATCCTGAGATCCCATCATTCAGACTATCCGTTTACACACACACACAAACACACGTAAACACACACACACACACACACACACGTAAACACACACACGCACACACACACACACACACACAGACGTATACTCAGAATGGGTAAGGACGTACAGGATTATTTTTGATATCACACAGGAAGTGAGATCTGATCCAAAGATCACAGGAGAATATCCAGGTGAGCAGGACTGATGTTGCAGCTCCACCAACATCTGACCTCAGATTACCTGACCTTCCTGTTTGTCCATCAACATGGCATCATTCAGAATCTCTGACTCACAGGCAGGAATTAGAGATATCTTCATGCTAAGCTAACAGCCAAAGCTACACTTCCTCCACACGATCCTCATAATCACTGCCTATGGCTTCATTTCCCAATATCCTTAGCTGTTCCTCTTCCTCGGGGAAGGGGGTGGGGCTTGGGCCAAACCAAGTTTGCAAGCTACTTAGGAAACCACAGTCATGTCACCATGGGGACCATAGTAAAGCAGTGCATAATGGGGGTGGGGCTTTTTACTACCTTCATGTTTGTGACAGATCACACTGGCATTCAGGGGAGCAGAGGTGAGAAATCGTTAGGCAAGTCTACAAAGAGAGATAGACGGGCATTTATTGTGACAGTCTGCGATGACACGCCATCATCATCATCATCACCATCATCATCAGCCTGACTCTACTGCTCAGACACAGTGGACGGAAACTGTAAAGTAGTTAAGACGGGTAGGATGTCTTACGTACAGATGAAACATCACCACTCCCAGACCTCATCACATGACCACAGCAGAGTTCAGACTGGTCACATGCACTGCCCATTGTTGGAGACTAGGCCTCAGATCTCAAAGGTCAAGTGACGAGCAGTGGAGTCAGGCTGAGTCTGAGTAAGACACAGTTGGACGACACTCACCTTCCTGTAGGGAGCCTCTAGCATCGCCTCGATATCCAGGTCGTCGGCCATATTGAAGATCTACACACACACACACACAATGTCAATACTGTTGACATCCTTATGACAACACTTCTATTACTAGTTCAATTGCTCAAACTCCACTTCAAAATCATAATTGTAGTTATTTTGCTATTACGTATAAAACGATGACGTCATCATTCAATCAGCTAAATTGCAAGTCTGCATCGTTGCTTTGCATTCACGTGTCACTTGAGCATTATTGGACATATGTATTTAATGGTAAACGTAAAAACACCACGTGACATGGACATCTGAGGTCATTATTGCACCGCTCCTTCATTGTACACCTGCACAGGTAAAATTGAATTCCCCCTTCATGGGGACTAATAAAGGCAATCTTAACTTCCCTCATTGTGACCTCCTGCAGTACATCCGGAACCATGTTAGCTTAGCTGTTAGCTGCACAACTTCCCTACGTCAAAATCCCTGCGTGGCGCCGCAATATGTTTCAGTGAAAACATAGCGGAGGACTCCACCACGCTAACAGCTAATTGCTAAACGCTAACAAAGCCGTACGGGCCTCCCGCCCTTTTCCTTGGGTATCTACCGACTCTGCCCGCCTGTTGGAGTCGGTTATCGGGGACAGAGAAGAGGTTTACCTGGTTACTCTGTGGCTCTGGTAAAAATAACGCTGAATGGTTGGTGACTGTTCGGTTAACCGTCGCTCCTCCGTCGTTTCACGGGACGTGAATGAGTTCAATCAAAGACTCACAACAGGAAATCCTTATCTTCTTCTACGCGCACTGCCAACACTTCACACTATCGTGTCAGTGCTGCCCCCTCTGGTCAGAGACTTACTACGCAGCTTCTAATTAATAGTAATTTGGTGGTTTACCTTAAATTTAAAGGTCAGGAGTGACATTTAGGTGGAATTGAACATGTAGAAAAATGACAAAATAAAAACAATCAATTAATTTAAATAATAAATTTAGGCATCTGAGTGAAGAAATAAGTGTAATCCATTACATTTCATTCTGTTACAGTAACTTAATTCCTGCTCCCTCGGGGTCAGATGGATTGTTTAGTGATGCAATCAGTGCTGTCAATTAAACAGACACACCCTCTTCTCAAACTAATTTTAATAATAAAAAACAAAGCATGAAACATGTGGAATTGGATTTCAGTCTGTCTTCAGTCCATCAGATGTCATCCTGCTCGGCCCGCTCCCTGGAGGACACCCACCTGTTGACGATCACTTCCTGTTGAGAGACAATAGAATGTTATTGATCCTGATTTCTGATCAATGGAGCAATAATTCATCTTTGAACTGTCTCTTACCTGAACTGTTAGTCTCTTCAGACACTCAGGTGAGTTCAGCTCAGCCTCCAGTTGGTCGGCCGGATAGATTATGTAACACAACATCAGCTCCTGTGAAACAAACATCATCAAAGTCTGCTAACATCATAGTGCCCTTTGATCTGCTGAATCTGATCTGTACATAACCTTGGAAACATTGGTGGTGATCCTGTTGAGGGCCGCCAGGGAACGCCACGAAAATGGACGCAACGTAGAACCACTGAAGTCATCGTTAACCCGTTCAATGACCACCGAGTAACTAGGACAAGAGAGGGCAGCTGCTGAAAATCTTTGTGAGTGAGTGTGTGTGTGTGTTTGTGTGTGTGTGTTACCTGGCATGGTAAAACGGCGGACCCTTCCGGTACAAGACTGAAAACAAAGAAATTGAAGTCAAAATAAGAAAACGAACACAAGTTATGTGCTTGTGTGTCTACATGTTATCATTTGGTGTCTCTTACTAAGGTCAACACCATATTTGGACCCGCCCCCTCCTTTGGGGACCCACCCCTTGCTGCGAAAGTGATGATAGGCTGCGTACGAGCTGACAAAGTCGGGACGCAGGGATCGGAACTTCCTCCACAGCTGGCTGATTGACAGTGGCTCCTGGCCAATCACAGAACAAGACAGAGGTTTGGATAAAATCAGAGGAAATATTTATCATTATTCACAAAGAGGAAGTGACAACAACATGAAAAGTAAACACACAAGACAGACAGTTACCTGGTGCTGGTAGACAGACAGGCAGCCCAGACTGTAGACCAGGAAGAAGGCCTGTGGATGAGGACACATGGAGACAGATAGGGACACACCTTTGTCTTTGAAGCAAGCCTTCAGCCAATCAGAGGTCAGTTACATCATCACAAATGGTTCTGCTTTGAAACTGTAGCATATCATTCCGGTGATTTTTTAAAGTTAAAGTGACCATTTCTGGTTTAAAGTAAAAAAAAAAAACCAACATGGTTGCCTACGTAGAGAGGACATGCTCCCGGTGTAAATATGAACCTAGAAAAGGACATTTTGAATGACATCATCTGACATGTTACCTCCTCCAGGCTGAGCTGCAGAAATTCTGTCATACAGAGCGGAGTCCGTCTGACCTCCCTGACACACCCATCAACCTGCAGACACACAACGCAACACAACACCGTTACCACACTGTTCTGTGTGGTCATCAACACAGACTGATGTAAACACAGATGAAGACTCACCTCATTATCACACACCAAGACAAAACCTGGACCCGGAACCAAAGGATCTGGATTTGAGCCGGGATCTTTGTCTATAACAATTTCCTGATCTTCATCAGAGTCTGGGTCCTGGTCCGAGCTATGATTCAGATTTAGTTGTTGCGGAGACTCCGACCTGGAGATAAAGAAGAGTTAATTGTTGTTTCCATAAGAATCACATACCTCTTTAAATCTGCCTTGACCTCTGACCTCAGCGTCTCTGTTTGGGTACAGACTCCACCCTCTTCTCGAGGACCCGCCTCTCTCTTCACATCCATCATCTCCACAGGCTGAGAAAGCTCAGTCAGGATTTGACTGACAGCGTCATTGTCCAATCCCTGAGCCACGAGAGCTGCTTTTGCCCAGTTGAGCATCTCCTCATACCTGTAAGGGGATGGGGCCAAGACAGGACATGGGGGTCATAATATGAATAGACAGCATGTGTTGTCGTTTTGTGTACAGGCAGGATGTGATGTCACTGACCTGGACTCTGAGACAACTGGTAGAACTGAACCTTCATGTCCTGTAATAGAAACAGGAAGTGGCTAACTTCAGACGAGACCACTGATTGGACCAGTAACATATTACAGGTGTAGACTTACGCTCCCATTGGTCGGAAATGCTGTGGTCTGGCCTTGCTCTGGATAAGATCCCTTTCCCAAAGTACCCCTAAGAAACATCAAAGCCTGATTTTTGACTGAAGATTGAATAATACCTGGTTTTAGATGGTATGGATTAACCCTGACCTAGGTTTATGTGATAAGGATTAACCCAGACCTGGTTTTAGGTGATGTGGATGAACCCAGACCTGGTTTTAGATGATGTGGATTAATCTAGACCTGGTTCTAGATCATGTGAATTTGCTCAGGCCAGGTTTTAGATTTTGTGGATTATCTAAGACCTGGTTTTAGATGATGTGGATGAACTCAGACCTGGTTTTAGATGATGTGGATTAACTCAGACCTGGTTTTAAATGATGCAGGTCTGCTCAAGCCTGGTTTTAGATGATGTGGATTGACTCAGACCAGATTTTAGATCATGTGGATGAACTCAGTCCTGGTTTTAGATGATGTGGATTAACTCAGACCTGATTTTAGATGATGTAGATTAACGCAGACCTGATTTTAGATCATGTAGATTCACCCAGACCTGATTTTAGATCATGTAGATTCACCCAGACCTGGTTTTAGACCACGGGTATTAACTCGGACCTGGTTTTGGATCATGTGGATTTGCCCAGACGCAGTTTTTGGTGATGTGGGTGAACCCAGGTGTGGTTTTAGGTGACATGGGTGAACTCAGACCTGGTCGTGGATCTTCTTGATGTGATCTGGGTGACAGACCAACACGTGCTGGTTGATGAGCTCCGCCCGAAGGTTGGTCCAGTTCTCTGTAATGCCGCTTACCGGCAGAGGAGCCTCGTACGCCTCCCGCACCCGTGACCGCCGCCGTGGAGCCCGGAACTCCGCCTGCATGTTGTCAGGACTGGCAGGGACCAGGAGCTCCTGGTACCATGGAGGACCCGGAATGAGCTGCTGAAAAGCTGCTAGCTGTTAGCTTATAAGCTAATTATTTTGTTAGCCTATTAACTTCCGGTCTTATTACTGTGTTGGCCTGTTAGCTTATTGAATAATCACTCCATTGCAACGTTAGCTCATTAACAGATTACTTCAATCCATTTAGTTTTGTCTTTCATTCGGATTCATTCATTACCAGCTTTCTACCCGGCTTTATTTTGTTAATGGACGAGGCTGTGTCACGGAATTTAAGTCCGGGTAAAGCTCTGAACGCCATTTGCCAGTTCCTTCTCCTGCGTACTAATCAACATCTCTTCTTTTCAGCGCCTCCGAGTGGTCGCTAAAATGTACAACTTCTCATTTAAAAATCAAACGAAATTTTAATGTTGTATCTACAACAAAACAGTGACAGTTACACGGAGAACACACACCTCCACATTGTGTAGTTATATTTTCCTCATGACCGAATGACTTGTTTCGGCCATCTTTGTTACACGACAGACACTGGCTGTTGCCATAGAAACACAGGAGCGACATGAGCGACACGAGCCAGTGTCCAAATAACATAAATATAATGTACAAGCATAAATGAGTGCTGACATGATCCTGCAGCAGCAGTTTCCATGGTAACTGGGGTCATCTGGGGCCATCACTCAGCAGTAATAGTAACTGTAGTAGTGACTCAACAGTAATTGTATACATGAAACAATACTAGACGGTGAATTATGGTGCAGTACACATGACTCAGCAGTTATTGTGATTACAATACTCAGAAGTCACTGTAATGTAACAATACTCATGACTCAGCAGTTATTGTGACATGTTACATTACTCAGCCATTGCAAATTTGGATCCTCTCCCCAGAACTTATCCGGAACCAGTTTTGTGCACATGACAACATGCCAGGTCCTGGTGGACTGACCAGATTTGGGGGTCAAGTGTCCTCACTCATGTCTGAACCCAGAGACCAGCCCTCAGTCCAACTTTCAGACTGTAATCTGATTACTGTCTTTTACACTACTGGAAACAGTTATCAGATTACTGCCCATTACTGGCCGGGACCTTCTCCTCCCCCCGTCTGTCCACCACGTAGTACTGGTGTCTCTGGATGTGGTTGTACAAGGTGATGAATTTGGACACTCTCTTCATCTTGGGCAGGATGTAGGTGTGAGTGAAGGTCTCGCGGGTCAGGGAGCTCCGCCCCTCCACCGCCAAGATACTGTTGACAAAACCGAGACAGAAGCTGAAGCAGTTATGGTCCTCTTCATGGAACCTGGACGGAGACACGGTGACAGGTGTGTGACATACAGGTGTACCTGTGTTAAGGTTAGGATAATACCATGTTTGAGGCACTATACCTGTGCCATGCAGGGTCCCACATGGGTCCGTCAGAGAAGCGGTCCAGGTACTGGTCCCACTGAGCCAACAGGTGGTACATGTCGAGTCGGACCAGAGGGATGCTGACACACTGCTCCCATCCACTCTGGTCTCTGTGCACCCCACCCTGAGTGTAGTTATACACAGCTCCTACAAACACACACAGCATCACATACTTCAAAGGTGCAATGTGTAAGATTTGGTGACATCTAGAGGTGAAGCTGCACGTTGAATCCATCGCCTCACCCTCACCCTTCTGAATTTGCTGGAGAACCTATGGTGGACTTCAGTTGTCAGTAGAACTCAAAATATGTTTAGTATGTTCCCTCTGGGCTACTGCCCCCTGGGAGAGGACCCACCCATCATGTAAATATACATTAATGGACTCATTTAAGGGTAATGGAACAAAATAAAAACACTAAGGTGATTAGAAAGTCATGAAAATGCCAGTATATAATTGTTTTGTAATATTTTTAGAAGTGACAGAAACAACCAAAATCGTACAGATGCACCTTTAAAACAGGGGTATCAAACTCATGGGACCTCTGGTGGGCCGGTTTTTGCCCGCGGGCCGTAAGCTTGACACCACTGCCTTAAAACATCAGCCTGATGGTGGTGTTAGATGAAGGTGAATGTCTGATCAGGGCTTGAGGGGTCACCATACCATGTTTGCAACTGGTCCCACCTGACTGACAGACCCTGGTTTGACCTCTGACTCCTACCTTTTGTGTTGGAGATGCCGGTGTGCAGATCCGATGTCCCGTCGAAGTCCCTGAGGACAAAACAATGGGACGCATGGCTCAGGAGGTTCTGACCTGGAGCAACCTGCTGTGACGACAGAGTGCTGGTACCTGTTCAGGTTGTTGTGAGCGGGGACGATCAGCAGCGAGCAGGGACTCTTGTGTCCGTCGGTGAAAGGGGAGGGAAGACTGACCGGTGCCTCCTCCAGCCGCCTCCCCTCCAGCTCCTGACCACAGCTCGGACAATCGTCTGGTACCGAGAAGCAGAAGATGTCCCTCTGACAGTGACTCAGGCGGATCAGGCTACGTTCCATCTTCTCATCCGTCTGTTAGACTTCCTTTCTGTGTCTCATGCCGTGTCTGTCCTCTGTCCCTCCCTTCCCTCGCTGGCACACCTGGTTGCGCGGTAACAGCCACATATCACATAACACCACAACTCCACTTGTCACGTTTTTGTTACTGCTGTCAGACAGTCGGTCACGTGACCCGGCTCACCTGTTGTCCCCTCTGTCTGAGCAGGTGACCCTTGGACCTAGTTGGCAGCAATCGTCATGGAAACAGGCGTGTTCCTACAGAAGCGGTGTCGTATCACCCTTTCAACCTTCAAAATAAGAGTGAATGTAGGTCAGCATGTTTTCCATCTCGCATGTCAGACAGTGAGTGTGTGTGTGTGTGTGTGTGTGTGTGTGTGTGTGTGCACGTGTGTGCATGAGCCACCTCTTTAACATAACCAATTATTTTAAGTACTTTGTGAATCTCAACTTGTCACATGATCATTTTTAAAGGGAAGTAAAAAATAAACATTTTTATATAGAATAATTATGTCTCCCTGTCATCTGCACGTTCATTTATTTGCCTATTTAATGAGATAAAGCAAACTCTGTATTTAAACAAACTTAAATGAAGCATAAATTCTATGTATTCATATCTTCTAAGTAATATCTATTGCACGTCTGTCCGTCCTGTGTGTGAATCCCTCACCTGTGACTCTGACTAAGGTTTCTACCTTTTCTTTTTCTTTTTTCTCCTGTTAAAGTGTTTTTTTCCCCCCGGTAGTTTTTCCTTACCCTTGCTGAGGGTCTAAGGACAGAGGATGTTACCCACCTTGTGAGACAAACTCTGATTTGTAAATGCGGGCTATATAAATAAAACTTGATTTGATTTGATTTGATAAATAGAATATTAATATTAATAGAATGCAAAAAATAACAATATAAACATCCAACATCAGAACAAAGGCATATATAAAAATATAATTAAATATAAGTGTAATTGTATGATAAAAAAAATCAAATGTTCTGTTTACCTGTCAGTCCGTCTGTCTGGTTACTTGTCTGTCTGCCTATCCGTCTGAGAAGAAGTACTGATATGCATTACAGCTGTATTAAAGTAGTATTGTAGTGGAGTAACTGTAGTACTTGAGTAAGTAGTGTTACTTCCACAGTCACAGTCAGAGTAATGTGGGAACCTTTCCGCAGTGGCTCCGGTTTTCAGCCGGAACAGTTTGAACGTGACACCGCAGCGATAACAGTGAGGCAGCCTCTCAACGGACGCTTCGCTAGAGAGATGAGCACCAAACAGGTGACCTGCAGGTGAGTGTGTCTCCGTCTATCACCTACCTGTCTGTCTGTCACTGTCCTGACTGTCGTACTACGCTGTAATTGTCTCGCGGGATCTCCCACTGAGATCCTGGCGGAGCCGTTAGCATCATAATGTTTTTAGCCATTAGCTCATGTCTCCTTGTCTGTGTCTCCGCCTGAGACCGAGCAAGAGGGGCGTGTGTGTGAGGTGCTTCTCTCAATGTGTACGTGTAGCAGGTATATCCTTCATGGTGTTTGTTAGACAGGCTTGTTACACTGTGTGTGTGTGTGTGTGTGTGTGTGTGTGTGTGTGTGTGTGTGTGTGTGTGTGTGTGTCACAGGTATTTCCTCCATGGTGTGTGTAGAGAGGGAAGTCGCTGTTTGTTCTCTCACGACCCAAACAACAGCAAACCGTCGACGATCTGCAAGTTCTACCTGAGAGGAACCTGTGCCTATGGAGAACGCTGCAGGTAACGCACACACACACACACACACACACACACACACACACACACACACACACACACACACACAGGCAGCATACATAACACCTCTTCTGTGCAGGTATGACCACATCAAGCCTTCCTTCCGAGGAGGAGGGGGAGGAATCGCAGAGAGTCAGGCAGCTGGGGGAGGAGCTGGAGGGGGAGCTCCAGTCAGAGGTGGAGTGAAGAAGAACATGGTCCTGAGAGACAGAGGTGGCAAACCTTTCCCCTGCCATCACACACCCCTCTGTAAACACCTGTACTTACCCACATATCTGTCTCTCAGGTCTGGGCGTTGACCCAGCGTTCAGGGCTCCGGCCGACAGTCTGTGGTCAGACATCCCGGCAGCAGCAGCAGTCCCTCAAACATATGTGGATGCGATCAGGACAGGTCTGGACCCCTCCATACAGGAAAAAGGTTAGATTCACAATATTTATGGGATTTGTGTGACATGAAGCAGCGTTTTGATGTCCAATATTTACTAGGGTTCCCTTTAGCCCCACCCCCAATGGGAGGGGCTTCACAGGACCTCCCGCAGCTGTGTCCCTACGCTGCTGGCGGACAGTGTTACTTTGGAGAGAGCTGTACATATCTCCATGGAGACCTGTGTGATGTTTGTGGACTGCAGGTGCTCCACCCCCACGACCAAGAGCAGAGGAGAGCACATGAGAAGGTGTGCGCATGAAATAAAGCAGGATCACCATGTTAACCTGTGACCTTTTTCATTGACACCATTGTTGGTCACATGACTCAGTGGTGACATACGTGTCTGTCTGCAGATGTGTCTCCTGTCCTTTGAGACAGACATGGAGAAGGCGTTCGCCGCTCAGCTCAGTCAGGACAAGGTGAGTTCACCACCTCTGTGGGTGCCATGGTGACTGCAACATTCTCTGTTACATTAGTTATTCATTGTTGTTGATTGTCTCATTGTTCAGGTGTGTTCCATCTGCATGGAGGTGGTGGTGCAGAAGGCCAACCCATCGGACCGCAGGTTTGGGATCCTGTCGTCCTGCGTTCACACCTTCTGCCTGAGCTGCATCAGGAAGTGGCGCTGCACCCGGAACTTCAGCAACGTAATCATCAAGTAAGTTCACACGAGACCTGAACCGGGTTCAGAGAGTCTGGTATTTGACCAGTTTTGGGGATAATACGTTTGAATTCGTGTCCTCATCTTGTCCTTGACGTGAGACTCTGACCGCCACAGTGAAGTCAGGCCAAACAAGAAGTAGAATAAAAACAAAAATAGAAGTTGAGGTGTTACAGCAGTACTTCTGTCTCAGGTCGTGTCCGGAGTGTCGGGTCGTCTCAGAGTTCGTCATCCCATCGGTTTACTGGGTCGAGGACCAGGATGACAAAGACCAACTCATAGACCTCTTCAAGTCTGGAGTCAGGTGAGCTCCAAACTACGGCCTGTGGGCCAACTGTGGCCCACCAAACATTTTTTACTGACCAGCAGCAAATTCTGAAAACATAATGTAATATGGCCCACATGAAATTTGCACTTCTACTAGACTTTAACCTTTGACCCCCACCTGTGTTTCCTGTGTGTCCGCAGTAAGAAGGCCTGTAAGTACTTTGACCAGGGTCGCGGCTCGTGTCCATTCGGAGGAAAATGTCTGTACCTCCACGCCTTCCCCGACGGAACCCGAGCGGAACCCGAGCGGCCGCGGAAACAGCTGAGCTCAGAGGGGAGCGTGCGGGTGAGAATCGCTGCAGCAGCCATTTGGATTTTCCGGTCCTGCTCCTTTGTTTTTGTCGCTCATCAACATGCTTCTGTCTTTTTCACCTCAGTTCATGAACAGCGTGCGTCTGTGGGACTTCATCGAGGTGCGTGAGCAGCGCTCCGTCCTCCCCCTGCCGGCCCTCGATGATGACATGACAGAGCTGCGCGAGCTGTTCATGCAGATGTCGGGTCCCAGTCACGAGGGGCCCGAGACCCCGCCCCCTGCAGACCAGTAGAGACCACGCCGTTCTATCCCCGAGTCCTCTTGTCACCTCGGTAACCATCTGAGTTAGGTGTGTCGACCATGTCCGATGAATCATTTAAACATGTTGTGATTCAGTCTGATCACTATTAATAATTGATATTTTATTTATCATGTAAATAAGTGAACACAGATAAAGTGTGATATCATCAGGTGGGCGTGGTCTCTCTCTCACACACATGCTCATACATGACGGTTGCATGATGAAACTTGCTATGATGTCACCATCTAGTGGCCAATATCTTGAACTACAATGGCTCATCTGACATCTGATATTAATGTAACCGTGGAGGCAATGAAGGTTCGACATTAGTTTCAGAACTAATTCCTCCACCTCCGCCATTTTCTCCTCGGAAAGCGTCCTGAATCCTGGAACACGTTTGGGTTTCTGATGATCTTCTCACTGGAGCCTCCAGTGGCCAGGGATGGAACTACGCAATTGGAATTCCATTTGAATTAGATGTTCGAGTCGTGGTTTTAGAAGTGTGCAGTCCCTGAATTGGGACTCAGATAAAGACCAGGACCAGTGATCATCCTCTCATAAATCTCAGGAAACCCCCTCAAACAAGTGGGCGGAGCCTGCATCCACCTGTGCCTCCATAGGATCTTGACCCTCGCAATAGATCAGAACTCTAACTTTCTGTTGGACTCTAAATATTGAACAAATATTATAATTATTTTGTTTTTCCTTTGGCTCCGGCTGGTCAGACCTGGAGAACCTGACTTCCTGCTCCGTCTCTCCATGTCACCTATAATTACACTAATCCAATTTGAGCAGTTAACTCCTCTGGGCCGAGAGCAGGAAGTCAGGAGCAGGTGGTGACCCCCCCTCACTAACACTGAGTCCAAAGTTGGCACGACGACATATCCTCCACTGGGCGGGTTAACACACCCCAGTGCCTGAGAGAGAGAGAGAGAGAGAGGGAGAGAGAGAGATGCAAGAGAAACAGAGATGACGTACTGGGGGAGAAAGAAACGAAGAGAGGGGGGACAGGACAACTTGCTGCCACATACACACTCAACACATTACACACATACACAAAGAGCACCGTGAGCAGCTCAGAGAATGGGAGCCTCATATGGAAAGAAGGTGAGTCCACATGACCTGGACCTGTTTATCACCTGAAACCAGAAGACTTTGATTTGTTTATAAAGTAGGAGAGTAGAAAATGACCTGTCTTATCACCTGCCATGTTGATCCTGGTTGCCACCTGTTACAGATGCAAGGTTTGATATTGTTCTGGAACAACCAATGCAAAGTTTGAGACCGGTCTATGAAGGTTAAAAACGGACCTTGTAACAACCGACAGGGATCGAGTCATCACCTGGAATAGCTGTCAGGTTATACATTGGACCGGGGGCCCCCCTCTTCCCCCTGGAATATACATATGTAAAGTTTAACAGGGGAGTGGGACGTGTCTATTATCTGCTGCACTTTTACATAAGACTGGTGCCTGTCAATCAGCCTGGCAGGTTGTAGAGTTCAATGAGGACTGGGACTGTCCATCACACTTGTACAGTTATGTGTGTGGTTGATGTTATCTGTGAGGTTTAAAGGTGCAGTGTGTAGGATGTGGTGACATCTGGTGGTAAAGTCGCATGTTCACCTCATCTCATCCTTCCCTTTAAAACCATATGAGCCTATGGCAGTTATTACTATAAAAACATGGCGGTGCAACATGGCCGTCTCCATAGAGAGGACCTGCTCCTCTATTGGCTCCTTTTAGACACATGAAAACAACTTTTTGTACATGTTGGTGATTATAGAACAACTAACATCTAAAATAGAGATGTGAGTCAAAACTCACCTAAATGTCACACACTGGACTTTTAATACTGAACTGCCGGGATCTGTGTAATACCTGGCATCAGACTGAACTCAGGAATGTGAACTCACTGACAAATATTTGAGCTGCAGACACACCTGCTGCTGATGATGTTGATGATGAGGAGGAGGAGGGTGTGTTGGGGTGTGTTTGTTGCCATGGTGACCAACAGCTGACAGCAGAGTGAAGGGTGACACACCCCTCCCCCTCCTCATATTGAGTCATGAGTCTATTTGGAGAACAGTTGTTAATATAGTCCATGCATAGCTTTGTGTGTGTGTGTGTGTGTGTGTTGTGCATTTTTATCCATTTGTGTTGAATGAAGAAGCAGCTGGGCCAATAAGGTGAGGGGGTCGGAGCCTGGGTAGACTAGCAGGTCAACATGTGTTACATTTTGCGAGGTGAATATCAGTGATTTTAATTACAGTTCATCCACACCATTGTCAACCCGTATCACCAAAAGTTCTGAAATGTGTGTGTGTGTGTGTGTGTGTGTGTGTGTGTGTGTGTGAGAGAGAGAGAGGGTGAACTGGTGCATGAGTGTGTCAACTGGTGTGTGAGAGTGAATCAAAAGTATTTTCAGCTTGGGGGGGGGGGGGGCGGGGGGCGCATGGTTATGTAACTATGCTCATTTACCACAAAGGGGTCATGTGACCTGCTCTGACCAATCATCATATCTCACAGGGATCCAGGTCTGTGTGTTTGTGGCCTCCCTCCACCATGGGCCACGTAAATCCAGATTAAGAACTGAGAAAATCCCGTAGCTAAAAATACTGACGCCATGGGGAGTGAACCTTTAAATGGCACCGATTGGTATTTGTTGTTTATTTTCTTTTTAATATAATTTGAATGAGTAATTGTCGTTTACACCCTATGAGTTCATTTACTTTAAAAGAGCGTCTCTATTGCTCAAATGTCATCACATTGTTAACGAACAACATTTACGTTAAACAGTAATGGGGGGCTGTAATAGATTACTCTGACCTTTCTTAACCTCTGTGGTGTTTTAGATGTAGTACTGCTGTTTGACCAGCAGAGTTCAGGCTTGCTCTTGGCTCTATTGTGGTGTTTGCTGCAGCCTGTGCATGGTTTTGGCTCTGTGTTCTAATTGTTACATGAATCTGTGTGTGTGTGTGTGTGTGTGTTGTGTGTGTGTGTGTGTGTGTGTGTGTGTGTATGTGTGTGTGTGGGAGGGGGGGGAGATCCCACTTTATATTGACAACAAAGACAAGTGATAAAAATGCTGGACTGCCCCTTTAAGGAGGGCGGAAGTTTGGTCCTGCTGTAAACTGAAGGAGGGGGGCGTTGTGTGTGTGTGTGTGTGTGTGTGGGGGGGGAGAGGGGGGGGGGGGGGGGGGGGGGGGGGGGTGAGACAGTGAGAGCCTTGTCACCATGCTGAAGCCTGATGAAGTGTCTCCTAGCAACCAACACAAAGTCCTTTCAGTCCGGGAGGATGATGGCGTCCAACTAACAAGAGGGGGTGGGGTCAGAGTGGCAATGTGATACATCCATCACATGACCGATGACATCACACTTATCATCCTCATCTTCAGCAACAATGGTTGACACGCACATACATGTTCCTAACATGTTGCCCTCCTCCTCCCACAGAAAGCCTACACCGTCGACCACGAGCCTCGTGCCAAGCAGCAGTGTGTGAAGAATGGAAAACATCCCAACGGCAAAAGTAAGTTTGAGCCTCTGAGGCCACCATCCCACTGTCCCGCGGTGTAATCGCCAAGTGGCTACAAATGGTACTGCAACCACGTGTCGCTCAGGACAGATTTGATGACGTCATCAACACCTCGTCCAAAAACGGTCATCACCGTTTCACTGGAAATAAAAATAGTAGTGAACAAAAAAAAAAATAAGGCTTTGGCTATTTCTGCAAAACAGAGGATTCTGCAGACACACCCGTTCACCGCACTGTTGGATTTTTTCCTTCTTTATGCTCCCATATCTGACTTCCTGTTTGGCCTGTCATACTGACTGTGGCCACTAGAGACCACAATTCAAAGCTACTGCAGTGAGGATTTTATTAGAAACAAGGAAAGCAAACCATCGTAGGCTGGACAACTTCCTGCTGTGTGTGCGTGTGTGTGTGTGTGTGTGTGTGTGTGTGTGTGTGTGTGTGTGTGTGTGTGTGTGTGTGTGTATATGTGTGCGTGCGCGTGTGCGGTTGACAATACGTCACTGAAGATGAAGTAGAAGCAGCGTGGGAAAATAGTGAGGGGTGTGGGGGGGGGGGGGGGGGGGGGGTGTTATTGAGTGAGTGGGTCATGTGACCAGTGTTCTATACAGAGGAGGAGGAGGAGGAGGAGGAAGAGGAGGAGGTGTTGTTCGTACAGAGAACATGAGGGCTCATGCAGCCTGAGACACATGAGGATCCACAGATCCTCATCAGAACCAGAACCAGAACAGGAAGTGGATCAGTAGGTGGATCAGATGGATGACAGGAGCAGACGCTCAGTTCAGGAGAGGCTGGTGAAGTCTGGTAAGAACCAGAGTCTGACTTAGAGTTCACTTATTATGATTACAGTGTTTATTATTGTTCTTATTATTGTGTGTGTGTGTGTGTGTGTGTGTGTGTGTGTGTGTGTGTGTGTGTGTGTGTGTGTGTGTGTAATAAATGATGTGCTTTTTTCTGTATATAAAATAATGTGACTTTAATGTCATCTGATTGATTTCATGAATGGTGTCGGATCATTTCTGAATAGTTGTACAGTGTAGTTCTACTTCACATGTACAAGAACTACATTTTGATCTTGGGCATGTTAATGTGAAACAGTGTTGCTTTGCTCTGTTATTTATAAACTTTGTACGGTCGGCTTTTGTTTGTGGGAGAGTTTAAAGTTCAACCTTTCACATTTTAAAAAAATGTTAAAGGCAATCATCTTATTGCTACTATCGTGTATATCATTATGTATTATTTTAATGTACTGTATGTACTGTCTATCTGTTGCTGTGTGATGTAACTGCCGCTTTCCCTTTGACTCTGGTGGGAGTATGAAGACTCTCTGCTTCGACCTCTTTAGGTCTTTGTTTAGTTACATGGGTGGTCACCTCCACGTATCCTGATAGAATTCTTTAGAATCAATAAGAATGAATTTTCCTTTTCTCAGTGATGGACTTAAGAATTGAATTTCCCCTTCGTGAGGATTAATACAAAGATGATCTTACATCAAAGTCTGCTTTGATTTATAATTTCCAAACCCAGCTTTACATGTTCAGTATACAGCTACAGTTGTTATTCATCATCACGTCTGTTGGCTGAATAACATGGAGGCGGTGAATGCATCTTATACCCCTTTGCTTATATCTGTTATTCTTTCTGCTAAAGCCACGTCTGAATATCCTACATGTGGAGCCTGAGGAGACGAAGTAAAACACATTCATATTAAATCCCACACTCAGCGTCTCCTCGATGCTTCTCTGCACTTCATGATACAGAACATGTGCGTGTGCGTGCGCGTGCGTGTCATGACCTTCATGTCATCATTTTACCCCTCAACGTCTTGTAGCACCTGGCACCAAACTACGGTTGGGAGCGCGGCCCCCCGCTCTCCTCAGGCCATTGTCACGAGGCCATTGTCTTTGCCTCATTAAAAGTCGTCTGTCTCATTTCATTTATGTGCAGCCTCTTTGTGACAAAGACTTGATCCTGATCCACCACCTCAGCGCCCGGCTTCAGGACTCCTCTGCTTAGTGCCGTGTCAGCATTTCTCCTGACAGCCATTTGATACGGCCGGAATATTGGATTAACATATGAATGAGCGCTCAGGCAGCGAGGGCAGATTTCGAGTGTGGCTTTGTTGTGCGACTGGAGACTTGGTGTTTCCTGTGGGGACGTTTACATTAGATTTCCATCCGAATGGGGCTTTTGTTCGGTTGCAGACTGGAGAATTGTGTAAATGAGTCTTGTATTGATCAGCCCAAGCATCTGTCTGACACGTCAACTGTGTGTGTGTGTGTGTGTGCCCTGAATATTTGTATGTCAGATATTTATTCTATATTATATTCAATCACAACTATCTGTTTACTACCTTTATTCACAATAATAGTTTATTTAATCATAGAGAAAACGTCCACTCAGTTAAATGTCATATATGCAGCTCTTTTAACAACAGTACAACATCTGTTATAAAAGAGTTATGTTCCACAAATGTAATGAAACCCTTTTCCTGCTGGTCAGATTCGGGTCAGGTGACTGAAGCATCTTTTAAGTGACTTCATCTCTGGTCAGCATTGATGGAAACATGTCCTCTTTTATTGCCCCTTTCCTTCCGGTCTAAAACCCATTCATACCTAATATGTCCAATGTGATTGTGTTTAATCTGCATTTTCATATAACTCTGCTGTCAACCGTTTGAATCTGTTCGGCCTTTGGTGAAAACAAGACTCGGATGAATCATTTCCTTTACTACCACATCTACGTTTTTGCCCCTCACATCACCTGGGGCATCACGCCATGATTTAGCTTCTCTTTGTTAGCATGTAGCAACGACTGTTAGAGGCAAACGTTTTCCACCCGTCTCCTCACTGGTGCTTTGGAAATGTGGAAAAGAAACAGGTTTTCTCATCGTTGGTATGTTCGCATAGTTTGGACAAGATCTTATTTTAACACATGAGCACAACGTTCATCATTTCTGTATCAAAGTTTGGATCCTGACGCAGCACAGGTAAGGTGGGGGAGCTTCTCCCGATTCAAGGTAAAAAGGCAAATACTGAGACAGGTCACCGTGGCGACCTCGCCCACTGAGCCAACATTGACTCTCACTGTAGTGGTTGTCTTTACCAGCATGTTTGAGGCATTGGACTTAAAGGTACAGTGTGTAAGCAGTGGGGACATCTGTTGGTGAAGTTGGATGTTGTATCTTTCAACTCACCCTTCCCCTGTGAGCATGAGGGAGATGTTGACCCTCTGTTGCCCAGAAGATGTTTAATATGAGCGCTCTGGACTACGGTCTAAAGATGGCAGCCCCCAGAGAGAGGACTTGCTCCTGATGTAAATACACATTAAAGAGCTCATTCTCAAAAGAACATCATCAATTCTGGAGATGACTTGTTCTTAAAAAGATCAATATATCATTGACAAAAATGTCCAGAAAGGGTACAGGCTGCACCTTTAACACGCTGGAGGACCAAATATGACATGACGGCGGAAAAGGTGTTGATCACATTTCATAGTTGTTCCTGGAGACAGAATTGTGGGGATTATCTCTAAATCGCTGATAACTCAAACCTGGATAAGCACTACTTACTCATTTAGGAGCAATATCAGCCCACCTGTCACGGTTGGTATTGATCCCTTCCTTCCCCACTTGCCATTGACCTATTGCTTATTATTTCCCTTTTTAAAGACATCTCTGGCTCAAACCCCTGAATATGGCAGCGTTCTGGGTTCACATGGTCGTTCTCCATCTCTCTCTAACTTCCTGTCTTCCTTGTTACGGCTGTAAACACACTCACTAATGGTTCTCGCACTCGGCGGCTCACAAACACCATTCATTCAGGGAGCCGAGCGCTCGACTGCCGCAAGACGCCACGGCTCTTGCCACCCCCACCCCCCACCCCACCCCCTCCCGCGCTTCCC
>JAFBJT010106386.1:0-20325 GCA_016785325.1 Chascanopsetta lugubris
TCTGAAGTCATCTGTGACTCAGAGAGTCCGACAGCATGTCACATCTGCCCCGAGTTAACGTGCAGCCTGTGTCCCCTCAAATTCTTTTCGCAGATGTTCCATGTAGACTGACTGAGGAGGAGAAGGGGGGTGGGGGGTGGGGGTGGGGGGTGTGGGGGGCTGCACTGAGGAAAGGGTTGAATGTTCCAAGGTTTGTAAAAACCGCAAAAGGTGCTGGTTTCCTCTCCGGCTGCACTTTTTCGCTGCCTGACGGTGACATCACCGCCGAGCGCTGACACGTGACTGCAGGACTGCTTCCTGGCAGGCAGGGATTTGCCAATTGTGGTCAATACACAGCAGAGCCTCTTCTAACACACACGCACACTCGTCCATAAAGGACTTGATCAACCAAATGAAAATATAGTCATTGAGTCATTAATTCATGAGACATTTGACAATAGCAATAGAAATATCAACAGATAGATAACAGACACATTTAAAGAAACCCTTACCTTAATCACACACTTTCTGCAAGTTGTTTTAAAAAAAAAAAGTCTCTTTAAGATCTATTTACACCGGCATCCTGCACTGGTGACGATGGGGGAGGAACCTCCAGTAAAAAAAGTCTCTTTAAGATCTATTTACCCCCCCCCCCCCTCCCCCTCAAACTAAAAAAAAAACATGTAGGTGATTCTAAATACATGTCAGTAAAAAATTGTTTTGTGATATTTTAAGAAGTGACAAAAAAGAGCAAAAATCTTACACATGGCACCTTTAAATCACTTCGACAATAAGAAACTGGAAAAACTTCAGCCACACACATACTCTCTCATACACACACACACACACACACACTTAAGTGAAGCTCCACTCACCACTGTTCCCATCTTGACATGACACCATCAAAACCTGAGCCACCAGAAAAAGGGCAATCCTTAAATGCACAGAGCTCATCATGTCTATAAAACAGACATGAGACATCTGTGTGTGCAAAGAAGAAAAAAAAGAAAAAAAAAAGAAAAGAAAAGCTGGGTCAGGTTATCACTGACTGCACCAACATGAATACAGGAGTGCCTCTCCTTGTAAGCAGCAAGCAGACAGGCAGACCCAGCCCCGACTGCGTGAATGACTGCGTTTTTTTCGCTGTAGTTACGGCTTTAAACGAGAAGAATGCTGGCGGCCCTAATTTTCCTCCCCCTTTTGTCAGCCCTCTCCCATAACCATCCTCTCACAGGCTGCGGGAGAGCTACACCCATGTTCACAAGTTTCCAGTGACTCTCTCTCTCTCTCATGTCTCTACCTCAAAAATCGTCTCATAAGGGGAAGAAGAAAGGCAGGATGCGGGTGCAGAGATAAGGAAGAGAAAAACATGACATCGCTCGTCGCATTGATTTGAAGCGGTTGCTAAGTAACATTATAAAAGTGTTGGTTTGCTGTGAGATGCACAGAGGAGCCCGGGAGCCCTGTTTTTACGGGGCAATTAAAGGCAACAATAGAGTTTTATAACGTTGCTGTTAAAAATTTGCCATTGAGAAACAATTGGCTTGTCAATGTGTTTGCTCCAGGAATCAGTCTCTTAACCCTTAAAGGGTCAGTGAGCAAGATTTCACTCATTTATGTCACTTTTAAAAATACGACTAAACTGACATTTCCATGAGCCATGAGGAGCAGGTCCTCTCTACGGGGGAAGCCATGTTTTCTACAGTAGCCCAGAGTGGACATACTTAACATCTTTTGAGTTTGAATGACAGCTGAAGTCGGCCATAGCTTCTCCTGCATGATCAGAAGGGTGAGGGTGAAGTGATGGATACAACATGCGACTTTACCACTAGATGTCACCAAATCTTGCACACTGCACCTAAGAAAAAACATATTCAGGACAAAAATGTCGCCTTTCCAAAAACTGCTATACAATGCTATATATCAATATATTTTTCTGCTTTAAACGACTCAGTCTTCTGAAACGACTTCAGCCTGCAATATACATAATACACATCAAACACTATGCATAGATTTGCATTTCCATAGAACATATTCCAAGTGGTATTTGATTATGATAATTATTATTAAAGCCTGAGATGGGTCAATGATTAGTGGAGACATTGATTTTCATGCATTGTTCATTTTTGTGCAGTGTCAGATTTCACACGCTCGTGTCCCAAAAATGTCCCCTTCCCAAAAACTGCTGTAAAAATGCCATATATCAAGACATTTTTTTTTTCTACTTGACTCAGTCTTCAAAAACTACTTCAGCTTGGAATATACATATCAAACATTATAAATATTTAGGAGATGTTAACCTTCTAAAGCAGGGGTGTCAAACTCATTTTCACCGAGGGCCACACCAGCACTATGGTTGCTCTCAAGGGGCCACATAATATACCCAACTGTCAAATAACTGTCCTCATATTTGAATTGTAAGTACACTGTAAACACACTGAATATATTCCTACACGTAAAAAGTTGCATTTGAAATTAACTGGAGTTCAAGGGCAATGTATGCTTTAGACTTTTAGATCATATACCTTTAACCCTTTTACAACACTCAAATGTCCGCCTGGACCTTTTATTTTTTTAACTTATTTTGAATATAAAAGGGTCATGAAATGTCCTGTGAGTAAGAGCTTTTACCCATTTTTCCAGAAAACTTAGAACCTGAATATCTGTAAGTTTTATACAGTTAACTGCATGTTACAGGAAGGTAATAATGCTTAAGTTGGAGAAAAGCACAAAATGGAGCCTGATTTTCAGAGATTAATTTGGAAAAACACAATAAAATTGAACAGAACGGATTTTGCATGTTGAAGTTGAAGTTTATAAACTATAAAACTATTGACAAAACATGTGTGACTCTTTGGCACTAAATGTATAAGAAGCAAGGTGACACTTTGGGTGGTTGTAGCTGTAGTGCTCACTCAGAGTGTAAATTTAGACAGAAATCAAAGGTCACCACCTTTTGACTCATGGCAAGACCATGTGATCCTGCCAGTTCAGATTTTACATTAATGTGTAAGACTAAGATACACTGATTTGCGTGAAGAGCAGTGGTGTCAAACATATGGCCCATGGCCAAAACCGGCTCACCAGAGTCAAATCTGTCCAATCATTGTTTCTAGATCATCATGCAATGAGATCAAATTTGACCCATGGCCACTTAATAAGAATTAATTTATCAGTATCCTCGATCGCAAAACTCTTCTGAGACTCATTACTGTTTATTTTACTATTGATGATTTAACGTATTACTATTTGTTATTGTTGTAATTATTATTGTGGTTCTAATAAACACGTTTGGTGCAGCGTAGACACATCGTCAGTGATGTATCCTGGGTTCATTGGGTGTTTCGGGTCTCGCAACATCACACACCATCGCCCAGGCGACCCAGCCGGGGTTGATCAGGCCCTGTCTTGTGTCTAAGTGGCTTGTGTTGTCCATGGATCTCCCTGCCTGATCCTCAATCATTTTGGTGCCTTTTTTGCCTCGTCGGTGATGTTTTTGATGGCTCTTCGGTTGTGCAGCCCCTTCACTCCCAGTATCTTGAGTGCCCTGAAGAGAGACTGGCTGACCTCGATGGGGTTGCATGGGGTCTTCCATCACCTGCGCCAGCATTCACCTGCCAACTACACGTACTTGGACCTCTTCCTCCGTCAACAACAGACAACTATTATTCATTATCATAGATTTGAGCACTCCAATAAGATTTATGTTTTGGTATAGCTGAAAAACTCCACACTGCACCTTTAAGAAACAATAAGTTGATAAATAACTATGGTGTCATATCTGGACCTTATTTCTACCAGACTGCTGCACTTTGTTTATGTTTTAATTATTTTAAAAAAACACACAACCTACTCTTATTTGTACTAAAACAAAGGTAAACATTTGAAATTGTAATTGATTTAGGTCATCATGCTATGATTTTACTGGTCCCGTCCACTTGAGATCAAATTTGACCCAATGTGACCCATTAACTAAAATGAGTTTGACACCCCTGATTTAAAGCATTGTTAAATGTATTATATTAAATGTTGATAAAGAAGTTCATTATTTCAGGAACTGGTCCTCCACACAGGACGGCATTTTTCTTTTTTTTTTCGTCGTCTTGACGGGACACACAAAAGACCTCGGAGTTATAATATAACTGCAATAGATGTTCTTTCTTTTCTATTTCCTGACAAAATGCAACCTCATCTCTAGAAATCACTCAATTCCAAATACATTTAACATTTAATATTCTGATTTACACACAACATGGAGCACATTCCAATATTATCCGCCTGGGATCATTCTACTGGGACAGCCATAAACAGATACATTCCTGACACTGCATGTGTCAGAAAGGACTTACGAAATACTGACCTATTCCTGTTCCCAACATGGAATGATGTGGAGTAGAAATTGGTCATATGGAGTCAGGGCTGCTCCATTTCCAGTTTGGAATCATAGAATTTGGACATAAACCCAATGACTTTGATAAATATTGGAAATGTGGCAACTTTGAGAAGCCAGGAAATGGGCACAAATGGTGTAAAAGTATCTTCAACAAGTTGTTGATTTCATCTAATCAAAGTCACATGGCTGAAACTCGAAAACAAAAACATACAGAACATGAGTTGAATGAACACGTTTTCTCACCCAAACTTTGCCACACACTGGGCCGTGTGACAGGAAACAGCAGTGTGTCATGTTCACAAGGTGCTAAAAGCATCAGGTGATTGATTTTCCAACAGTGTGTGTGTGTGTGTGTGTGTGTGTGTGTGAGAGAGAGAGAGGGGGTAGGGCCTTTAAGAGCTAATGAGAGAGACAGCTGTCTTCTCATTAGCCCCGCCCACAGAGCAGATGAGCCAATGGAAGATCTCTCTGCTGAAGGACTCAGAAGAAGTGAGGGATGAAGGAAACATCAGGGCAGAGCTGACACTGCCAGTTGAAGCCAGTTTGTTAAATAGTCTGTGATTAGCGAGTCTGATGGCAGGGGGAGTGGAGGTGCTGTGGGAATCGCTTTGTGCAAACCATGGTCAGTCCAGTGTGACCTGAGTACAAGCTGAATATGGAAGGGACGTTTACCTAAGTAAACAACGTTTACTGCCTCCACGTCATCCTCGTGTGCTTTTAAAAAAAGAATCGGACTCAAAAGTTGAGGATTTTTTGCACTTTCGGGGTCCCTTTCAAAATAAAGGCACTGTAATGTTTCCCACTGATTGATCCCGAAATTTCTTTTAGCTTCATGGGACCACAATTCTACAGCATCATCCCACGATGCTCCACTATTTAGAATCAATAAACACCAAAATAATAACACATTTAAAAAATTCCCCCTCTCTCTTTCCAACTGGCCTTAATCAAAAAATCCTGGCTGCCTTTTTACATAGAGGCAGCGGGTCGTGAAGAAATGTCAGGCCCTGTCATCATCCTGTCATCAACATACACAAATAATTGGATTATTACATGTTCAGATTTCACCAGTTTTGAGTTTAACTAAGTTTCCTTCCTTCCTGCAGTTTGATTGAGACGTATCTCTCTTCAGTTCAGACTGAACAAAACGGCGCAGGAATCAGGACATCATCAGGTCAAGGTCACAAAAGATCTGCATCCGTACAACATCTGATGAGGACGTGGTTACCATAGATACTGAATCTGCATGCAAGGTACGAAAATATGAAAAGCATGTGTGCATCATGCAGGAAAGACTGCAGACGACACACGTTACCACCTCATCTCTTACATCAGTAAACTCTGAAGTATCACACGTTATCTGCTGCAGTCATCATATGTTTTTTTGTGTTGGAGATGGAAGTCGAGCAGAAACATCACAGTGCAACCTCTGCTAATTCACTGAACTTTTTAGAGTCAACCCCAACAAGCACGTGGTGAACCAAAGTGACACTATAGAACTTTAACCTAAGGGTATTGTTTGAGTCAGGCATCAGGCAACACATCCTGCAACTTAAAATGCTTTCTTTGTGCAACTTCATAGAACTATTTTCATTCCGCAATGTATAGCTTTTGATCTATTCAGCATTTTCTGCAAGATCAGTTGTTATTAAAACTCAAAAGATGTTTACTACGTCCACTCTGGGTTTCTGTAAAAACATGGCGGCCCCTGTAGAGAGGACCCCCCTCATTGTGCACATATAGAGTAATGGGCTCATTTAAGAGTAGTGGGAACAAAAAACATATTTAGGTGATTATGTAAATGTCCGTTTAAGTAACAAAAATGACAGAAATCTTACACACCGCGCTTTTAATGACTGGTAGTTTTACGCATCATGTTTCCTATTAGTTCCATTTGCTCATATAGTTCCAAACAAAACACATGGAAGCAACAATTACACAACCTCCCCTGTGCTGCATTGTACTGTAAATGCAGCTTTGCAAGAAGGCAGAATGTTCATCTTTGGACATGAAGCCTGAAGACAGAAGAAGGAAACAGTTAATAGAAACTGGCTTCATTTCACTCCTGCGTCTCCTCCCTGAAAAATGAACTCTTCCTGTTCACATGCTTTATGTCCCTGTAATGAGGAGGAGGAGGAGGGGCATGTGGAGAGAGAGGAGGGGCATGTGGAGGGAGAGAGGGTATCTGATTTCTGACTGAAAGACTTCCACGTTACTGCTCTTTACGGCACATGTCACACATTCTCCTCCTCTGGTACTGAATGCGTTTCTCTCTCCATGGCTGCAATGCTCAAACAGGCTGTATTGGACATTGCTCTTTAACAGCTGCTTGACCCTAAGGACCATTAGAACAACAATCACTCAGGCTATCAATGTTTCGAGATTGGAATGTAAGTGAGTCCACTTGGCTCCTCCCACTCCAAATCAGCACTACCTCTTTACTGTTGATTAGCAAGTGGAGTCTTTAGCGAGTGTGTTGACATGTCTTTGTAGAGTTGTAATTGGGTCATTTCCTGCTTCATCACCCTAATGCAGGGGAGTCAGACATACGGCCTGTGGGACAAAACTGGCCCTCCAGATGGTCCAATGTGGCCCGCAAGATAACTTTGCAGACCATGACGACACTGACTGAAATTTTTCAGTTTTATTGTTATTTCAAATGTCATTGTTTATAGGTTACCATGCTCTAATTTTACAAGCCCGGTTAACTTCAACTCAACTCGAGATGCATATGGCCCCTGAACTACAATGAGTTTGACACCGTTGCCAAAAATAATTTCACAAGGGTGCCATGTTGCAAAGGTTTCTATTTTCATGGACTTTGATATAATGCTTTAACGTTTACAGCTATGCCCCAAAAATGGGCGTTAAACTCCTTGTTCCTGGGTCAGGCCAAGAAATACCCTCACATCAATGCACTGTTGGTGCCCGGGTAATCTAGGGTTGGATATCTTGTCCAAAGACACTTCATCATGCATGAGGGAGATAGGGATCTAACCACTGACCTTCCTTTTAGTGGATAACTCACCTCCAACCCACCTCTTGAGCAGCCACAACTGCGCAATGACTTGGAGTTGTCAGGCGTCTTTGATACAATTTGAAGGAACTCTAGCTTTTCCTTTGAATACAAAATGGATATAACTCAGTCATCAAGACTGTGCTTGTTCAAATAATGCAATAAACAGTCTCTCATGCGAGACATTTGTCTTATGTTTTTGGCTCAGCTTGTCAAGTTGCGGTTATTATAAATGCGCATAGGCCTCTCATTTTATGTTACCTCAGCATATTCTAGTGTTACTTTTACACCTTTTGTTGGAATCCAGCAGGTCGTCATGAATTTGTCCACCGTGCGTCCTCCCCGCTTTAATAGACAATTTATCAATCACTTTATTAGGTACACTTTGCCAGTACTGCAGACTGGACTCCTTTTACCTTTAGAACAGTAATAACATTAACCCTTTGTGGACACATTAGAATACTTAGAAATTGAGAATCCCAACCCTAGAGTGTCACTGGAGGTTATTGCAAGACTTTTGTGGCATTTTGAAAGGCTGAAATCTGTGTATAATTACCTCACTTTTATGTTGAGCGGGCAACAGTAGCTCAGTGGTTTTAGGCAATGGCCCTGACACTGATACCAGCCAAAAAAGTACTGGTGGAAATACCCCGCGACCCAGATAAGCTTTAGAAGATGACATGTCTTTTGTGTTGAAGAATCCATTCTGATCATTTAGGTATTGCAAGCTGATGCATTGTCGGGCTGTTGGAGTAGCCATCAGAAGATGGGTACGCTGTTACCATAGAGGGATAGACATTGTCAGTACCAAATGATGCCAGCAGGGTGAAAACGGTCCTCCACCATGAAAGCACCAGAACTGCCAGAACTGTTAAGTTATGATAGATCCACGCGACCATGTTGTTTGTGCCAAAATCTAACCCCACCATCTGCAACGGAAATCAAGACTCATCCATCCTTTCAACCTCTTTCTATTCTTTGTCCAAGTTTTGTTGAGCCGGTGTGAACTCAATCCTCTCTTTCCTTCTTACCAACTGACAAATGTTTGATCTTCATTTCTTTTGAGGGGCAATGGGTTGTTATGTGCTCTTCTACATACCCTGGTTCAAACAACAGGTAATTTGAGTTACTGTTATTTACAGTCCTTTCCATTTGCTTGAACCAGTCTGACCATTCACCTTTGACATTGATTTTGCATTTTTGGCATCAGATAATTTCCTGATTTGAGCCTTTCTCTTCTCTCTCATATGCGCCTGCACAGAAAACTTACTGCCCCTCTAACTCCTTCATTCCTCCTGCTATTGGCCTAATACATGCTCTGAATGCATAATAAGAGCCAGACGAGGGGCATGGTCTCTGCAGCATTCCACTAATCAGCACGTTGTCACTGGCATGTTGTTGTTGAGGATAGCTAATGCACTTATTCATTTAAGGTGCACTGTGTAAGATTAGGTGACCTCTAGAGGTGAAGTTGCATGTTGTATCCATCAACTCACCCTATGGTCGACTTCAGTTTTCATTCAAACGAAATGTCCACTTTTACTACTGTAAAAACATGACGGCCTCCATGGAGAGGACCCCCTCTCCTCATATAGTATACATTTTGGGGTAATGGAAAAAAAAAAAACATTTAGGTGATTAGAAATGCATGTAAATATCAGTCAAGAGACAAAAATTACCAAAATCTTACACGCTGCACCTTTAAACTCATTTATTAGACATCAATGGGTTCAATTGTGAAAATGAACTGTTCTTTATGGACTAATATAACTGTTATGCCACTGCAGCTCTGCAGACAGCACTCATCCACTAGCCGTCCAACTCTAAGATCTCACATCATTTCCACCTGGGATTCTCGCAGATCCCATAATAATCCTCAAGGGAGAATTCCTTTTACGTCTTGTAAACTCTGCTATTGGAGCAGACAGGAAGAATGCTGAGCAGATGGAGCCCACATGGTGCCTATTGTTAAAATGCAGACCTCCATGTTGTATATGAGGATATATGATCCTGTCAAACAGACATGAAAGGAAACCTCGAGATGACATTTAGTTTTCTAAATATACTCTTCACAGCTGCACGGTGAACATTGTACCAATACTAGATCTGTTCAACAAAGGGTGGAGGAGTTAAGAACAGTGATATGAAGAATGTTTATCGTATTTTAAAGGAGCAGTGTGTAAGATTTCGGTCAATTTCTGTGCCCTTCTATCGACAGAAAAAGAATGACAAAACCATTGTATAGACATGAATGTACAATCACCTCTGTGTATGACTTGCTTTTTTCAATTTCCCTTAAATGTATATCTATCATATGATCAGGTCCGGGTCCACCCTATGGGTGACGCCATGATTTACTAAAGCCCAAATTGGACATTCTAAGCATCTTTTGAGCTTGAATGACAACCAGGGCTACCATAGGTTCTCCTGCATGCTCAGATGGGAAGGGTGGGGTGGTGTATGCAAAATGTAACCTCAATTGTATATGTCACCAAATCTTACACACTGTACCTTTAAAGTAAATGTGGAAAGAGGCATGGTGGTTGAGGGAAGGACCATATACTCCATACCAACATTTCTTTTTCATTTTCACCATTAGCCCCCAGGCGTCACTTTAATTTACTACCCTCTTGAGTCAAAAAAAACAAACACTATAAAAACTTTAATGTCCAGTGTTTACTTTGTTTCTGTGCATCCCCCCAACACACACAATCTTTGTTTTTCTTTACATTGTAGTCTTCTGTTGTTGTTAGTCATACTGTCATTGGAGTGATGTTATTATTGAAAATCTTTTTTCATGTTTACAGAGATGTGTCCAGAAGAAGGTCAGAGGTCCCAAAAGCCCACAGTCTTCAGCAAAGGTAACAGTTCATTGTATATCTTAAACTAAATTATTATCATTATTATTACTAATGAGTGACGCTGTGTTTTCTGCAGGACCTCAATTCCATGGAACTGAAGATTAGATGGGACTTCACATGTGTCATTGTTCTGTTACTGTTTTTCTGTCATTTCATAAATAAATCTATGAAGCGATTTCAAAATAATAACGGCTCATCTTTTTTTGAACAGGGCTGAAGTTGTTTAAGACATTTATGCAAAAGACGGGAGTCAATTCACAGCGTTCTGCTGGACTATTAAAAGAAAAACTTGAATTTCAAAATTTGCCATGAGAGAGACCGTATAACAAAACATGTGCCACTGGCACTGACGCTGCCAAAATGATAGATAAAGAGGTGAAATCTGCTCATTTGGACAAAAATGTCCATAATGATGCCTGAGGGTTTAGGACACATTCTGTGAAACCTCAAGTGACACCTCATTACAACTGCTTGTTTAAATGGTCAAATAGTTTCAGAGACCTCCTCCCCTCGTCAAATCTGGTGCAGGGGGCTGTGTCTGCAGCATCCAGTGTTCACACTCACCCACTGGACTCCATGATCACCCAGCTGTGTGGAAGTGAAAAAAAACAAACAAATCCAGTGCTCTGGCTCATTGTGCAGGTGAGATCACTTGTGGTGTGATCCTAATATTCCAGCCTTCCCTCGCTAGTTTATGTCCAGCCCAGAGACCAGTTTAAAGTCACATTCCAAACTATTTTTGCCCAATCCACAAAATCTTTTTCTACTTTTCAACAGAAAAATGACCCCCCCCCCCCCCTCCTCCCCCACCCCCCCCCCCCCCGCCCCAGCAATACTCCATCCAGTATTCTGACTTATTCAGAGCCTGGAAGCTCTGACCACAAATGTATAAATACTCAAACAGTAAGTTATTGGCAGATTTATTGTACATTCCTGAATAGAAGGAGTCTAGAAAATTAGGTTGGAGCCATAGACAGTGTATGGACATAGGGTCCGTGACGTCACCAGTAGGTTTCTGCAGAGTGATTTAGAAGCAAATTGTGGGCAAGTTACATAACTCTTCCAACTTCCGGGTTCATCCAAAAACGGGAATAGAAGCGGTGCACAGGTAGAACTGGGGGTGGGCCCATGGTGCCATCGCATCACCTGAAGTCATAGACTGCATATTAAGTTGGTTTCAGTGGAGTGGTTTTGTTTTGGTTTTGGTGAATAGTGGGCAAGTCCCTAGCCATGAGCTCCTTTAGTTCACAGGCGGAACACTGTTTATCTTGTTTGGGACCATTCGTAAGCACGGGTGTTTTTCAGCGTATAAACTGAGCAGCAACAGGATGCAGTAAAAGCATTAATTACCTTTTGTTGTTTGTAAACCAACGATACGCTGAATACAGTATGTTATCATGCACACAAGCGAGGTTTTTAAACCAGATGGTGCCAGTTTCACGTAAAACACAAACAAAACCTTTGCCTTGCAGCAGTAGAAGTGAAACTGACAGAGTTTGGACGAACGTTCGTGGTCGTTGCAGAGCAGAGAGAATCTCCCCTGTCCTGTCTCCTGCTTATCCTGAAACTATAAGCCTCAATCTGCAGCTGCCAAGACTGAGACGACTCCTCTCTTCCTCCCAACATGTATTTTCAGAGTCCATCCGCATCGACTCCCACGTAAAAATGATCAACTTTAGAGGTGAATGAAAAATGTTTAAGGTATGTAACAAACTTCGCTTTTGGTCTCAATCAGTGACATGTTCTCTAATGCCAACTGTACGTGGGTGAATTATTTTCTGACTCGGTTGTTTTTATTTGATCAGAGTTTGAAATTGCGCATATTTGAGGGCATGGCTTCTTCAGCTTGGCTGACCTGGCACGTACCGCGAATGAGGTGACGGCAAAACGAGCCCACCCACAGCTTCGTATGTGCTCTGCCTCTTTTTCCATTTTTGAATGAACCAGGAAGTAGGAATAGTTAGGATTCCGCAAGATCGCGTCAAGGGACACACCCACAATTTGCATCAAAACCACTCAGCTGAAACCATCATGGACGCTACGTCCATCTCATTGTCTGTGGTTGTAACATGAGATCTGGAGAGTTGACCTGTTTTTCATTAGGGTAAATGAACCATAGGGGCCTCATACATTACAACAAGTTTGTTTTCACTTTTTTGACAAAAAAGAAAATGTCATAGGCCTGTGTTTGGTTCAACCAATCCCAGGTAGGATTAACTTCTTCTCACCCTCATTAGCTTCTTTGATCACGTAATCCAAGAGTCCTTTGGGGTGTTGTCTTTAGCATGTAGCATGTCAAGCATAAGTGCAGGAAACTTTGAAACTTGCACCGGGAACCCCTCATGGTTCCTACATATGAACACTGTGAGCTGACCCCGGGCTCAACTTCCTTTACCCCGAAGAGAAATGAATCGTTTCCTCAGACTTCCAGTGGATGGAAGAGTGCAGGGCAGAGGAACCCAGGTCATCTGACTTGTTATTTTCTAGGGTACATATGCAGTTTGAAGTCATTTTCATTTTTGTAAGCTTTGTTTTAGTTTCCACCCTTGTGATGGAGTGTTATGAGCCTGTAATCAGAGTATCTTCATTTGTGTGGCTGCCAGTGTGCAGATGGAGTAAAGCATTGTGACGTTCAATAAAGAATACATATAATCACTGAAATACATTAAAATGCTCTTTAGAGCACCAGGTGTTTTTCTGCAACTTCTATTATATTCCACACAATTTTCCCATTTTCTTGTAAAAAAAAAAGGTGTCAATCTACAATTCTACAGTTCACCTTTCATCCATAGTGATGTAAATCTGCAGTCGGCTCTGCATCTGTTATCAACACGTTACTTGTTGTATCACCTCATTAACCCTTTTTGGGCCAATTGCAGCCCAGGGTCCAGCTTCTAACTCGTGACTCATGCTAGAGTTAGGGTTATGGTTGGATTAGGGTAAGGGTTGAAGTTGGGAGGCTCTAAAAGGAAGCAGTGTATAAACAAAAGCTAGAAAATGTTGAAGGAGTGAGAGAAGAGTTGTGTGTTTTATGATGAAAGAGCCGCTGCAACAAAACAATTTTAACGTTCATTACTACAGGACTTTGAATTAGTGAAGTGAAGCTTTAAAGATGCAGTGTGTAAGATTTTGGTCATTTTTGTAACTTAAAAAAAATTACAAAACAATTGCATACTGACATTTTGATGAATTTATAATCACATAAATGTTTTATGTATTTTTATCACCCAAAAATGTGCCCTAATGGAGGAGGGGGTCCTCTTCATATTTTTACAGTAGCCCAGAGTGGACATACTAAACATTTTTTTAATTCTAAATGGTGTCTAGTACGTCCAGTTTTACTACTGTAAAAACATGGTGGCCCCCATAGAGTGGACCCCTTCCTCATGTAAATATGCATTAATGGGCTTATTTTGGGCAATGGAAAGAAAATAAAACATTTAGGTGATTCATGAAAATATCAGGATGTAATTGCTGACTTTATAAAGTTGATGAATGCTCTTAGAAAGGTGGTGCAGGAGCTATTGGAACAAGTTTCTACACACTTCTCACACACAGAGAACACCCAGTAGGATTGTTGGGTGACAGATGAAGAAATGCAGCCATAACACAGCAGCCATCAATCATAGTCTCACAAGATCCTTGGGGCAGATAGCTGGGTAACCTGAGGAAGGGTTTCCTCAGTAACGCCAAGACTCAAAGTTAAGATTTGATGAGTGGCAACAAAAGGCACCAGAGACATTGGCAGTGGTAAGTGCAAAGTCCATATAAATGGTTTTACATTGAGATACAAAGAATTGTGACTATAATGGTCCACATTTTAGGAGATCTCATTTGGCATTTTCTTCTTTTTTGCCAAAACAATAAACATGAAGGATGGGGACATGAAGCAAAAGCCACATTGGAACCATAACTGTAACCTCTGGAGCACCACTAGGGCACCTGAGTCACCACATACTCCCCAAAAGGTCTCTGTTAAAGGCATAGGGTAACTTTTTTAATACAAGGATTTAATGCAAATTCTTGAATAGGTTATTATAAAAGCTAAAAAGATGGCATTAACCAATCGACTCACCAATCCTTTGATTAGCGCTGATGCTGCAGAAACGGTGTAAATACCCCAAAAATGAATTTGATAAACAAGGCCTCCTGGCATTTTCTCTCTTACACATGTTCAATGGTTTGCACTATTGCCAAGTTGCTTCAGTCAACTTGCTAGCTAAAGCTAGCTCCATGTGCGTCTACTAGAGTTGCCTCGGCCTGTGATCACCTATTCTTTACTTGGCGCTGATGCAGTAGAAACATGGTAAATAGCTAAAAAATGAACATTACAAACAAGTTCTCCCAATACTGTCTTGTTCACATGGTCAGTGGTTTGCACTTGAGCCAAGTTGCTTCCGTCAGCTTGCTAAGCTAGCTCCATTAGCCCCTATTAGAGTTGTCGTATTAGCCTAGCTCTGGTGAGGTAGTTGTGAATGAATCAATCACCAGTTTGTTTAACTGTTGTGATGACACTCTTTTTTTTGCTTCCTTGCACCCGACTTCTGAGAGCATGGCTGTGAAAGGGAGCAACAACATATTAACTACACCTTTCTACCAATAGGTATCACTACAAAGAGCCACTATCATTATATTATTAAAATAGAAGTCATTAATTAAAAAAAACTAAAACTGACATTTGAAGAATAAAAACAGATAGATAAAAATGAACAAATAAAAAAGCTCCCCATTCTTACATGGATGGGAAGTTGTACCCTTGCTCTTTTAGGATTAACCAGTCAACAGGATCAGCCAGAGTAAATAAATGGTGTAAAGGATTTCAGTGTGGCCCAGCGCCTTTAACCACATGGCTGTGGGGAAATGATTTGCACCTTGTGGAAAATGTGAGGAGGACTGAGGCTGAGGCGACTGAGGTATGAGTCATAGGCCAGCTATCTCTGAGGGGGATGGAAGTCCTGCCTCTGAGTGCTGGACTCAGACTTTTGTTTACTTTCCAGACAGAGCAGTGCAGAGGCACCAGAGAGGGGAAAATGGTGGGTAGAGATGTAACTTTCACACATTTGACTGGAATTAAAGATACATGAAATGCTTGTTTGGTTGTAAACAAAGAAATGAAGCACTTGGTCATGAAGTGGAATGGAGGAAATTGAAAGAAAGAAATTGAAGTTAACCCTGAGTTCATTTCCCATGAGGTCACTGCTGCTCAAATGAGGCAAGATGCACGTGACAGTGGAAATCATGACTGCCTCGCAATAGCTGGTCCAAATCTTTGGAAAGATGTCGACTGCTTATTGTAACCAAAAGTTTTTTCACTTTCAGAAATGTTTAAAACAGCTGTCATTCATCAGCAGCTGCCCTGTCCTGTGCGGTTTGATACTCTGACTCTATCAACATCATTCTTTTGTTACAGTACATTTCCTCCTCAGCTCCATCAGAGCATCACCCCCAACTAAGGCCTGATTCTGTAAATAGTTGAAAAATTATACCACTTTAATTGTGCATTGATAGACAGCTCAGGGTGCAGCTTTGTGACACCTGGAGTATTTTGAGGACAGCAGGTCATTTAACACTCAGATAGGAAGGACCTGTGTGAGGTATTGCAAATCTGTTGAAAGTACATGACTCCTTTAATACCTTTTCACGTAAACATATACGTTATTTGAAAGATGTAAAAAAAAAAAATAGAACAAAATGAAAATGAATAAATTGAAAGTTACAATTTAAAAAGTAAGTAGCATAACATTTGTGTTAATAGACAAGCCTTTGGTTATCATTGAACCTCAATACCTGTTTAGTTTTTTCATCTACAACTACTGGAAATACATGGTGGTGCAAATACGAACAAACATAAATATAAAGCGTTCATTTTTCAATCAACCAGATGACAGTACATTGAAAAATCATCACTTCAGTTTAAAACTATGAGTTGAAGTGGGAAATGTGTTGAATTTGCAGATTGTAATTATGGCTGAAGGCTCCTAGTTGAATTTACATTTCCACACTATAATACATACATACGTGTGAATGAGAGATGCAACAGAAATACAACACTACAGTATTTGGTAAATTGCTCTGATGATTTCTTAGATATATAGTTAATAATGTGAATACGGTGTTGAGGTCCGGCATTTTGCCCATAGACATGCATTGATGGAGACTAGGCTTGAACTGCTTCAATTCTGATGGGTGGACCAACCACTTTACCTCCTAAGCCACAATGAGCCACTTATGTGAATGTAAATGTTCACATACTGGTTGTTGACATGTCATATTGAACATTACATCTTGACCATAAGAAATGTTCTCCCATTGGTTAAATTTGGTTGTCTTGCAAAGAACAGGTACATTCAATTGAATATGGACTGTCATGATTCCTGTAGAACCCTTGAGCAAGATAAATATTTAGCCAGAAAATGTGAAGCCTTTTACTTTTCCACTCAAGTTATCCCCCTCAAAGCCCTTCACATGGTGCAGGACTGAACTTGAATGTTTGGGAGCGCAGCAGAGGCTTTATATCATCTAAAAAAAATCGTGCATGGCCTCAGGGTTTGAAGCCCTGTTGTCAAAATGTTTAGAAACTGGCAGGAACTTGGCCAAGTGCAGATGTTTGATGGGGGCTCGGAACAAAGACTTCTTGAAACGCTAAATGTTCAATACTCTCATAGTAAAGCGGTGGCCATTAAAACCTGCAGCAAGGACTCATCATGGGCACTATCTATGAACTCATGCAAAACATGCAACGTGGTATTTATAGGCCTTACAATCCAAAACAAAGTTTTGAGGTGATTCTCAGCTGCTTCCCTTAGCCCCTCCCATTTTTGAAGGTGAAGTTGAAAGAGCACCAATTCCACATCTAGGACCCTAACCCTGCAAAGGTAATCTGCTGTAGTTGCATGTGTATGTGATTACATAGTATTCTTTATCCAGCATAGTCATTGGAATACGAGTGGAAGCCAAGTTGAACCCTTATTCATTCAATGTTCCAAACTTTCTCCTCAACAAATTAAATAAATATGGCGGTTCTTACAGGCCCCAGCTCTAATGACGAAGCATGAAGCAGAATTACAACCTTATCATCGGAAAAAGAACCTATAACAATCCGACAGTAAGGCCCGCCCTCTGGAACCACGAGATCTGATTTGATGTGATCATACATTCCATTTGGTTTCTGTAATATGAGCCACTTGATCCCTTTTCACTTCCATTTAAAAACCACACTGAGCACAAAGCTTTGGTCCAATTAGAAGAATCTGGTGAAGTAGCAGAAGCAGGACCCGAGCCCCCGTGACCACAGGGATTCTGCAAACGGAGGCAGAAAACATCCAGGCCCCAAAGAGCTCGGCTGATCGAGATTCACTGTCTCCTTTCAGTGGATGAACTCCATCGACCCTGATGATGGGGAAAATTGTCTTGAACTAAAAATAACATAAACTCACTTTTTTTGTGCAAGCTACTGTGCATACAATATGCCCATATGTGTATCAGCATTCATGTAGAAGTGAGTGGTGGTGTTTAAACCAGTCGTCTCACACTCTAAATTTCGGTTCAGGAGCCACATACGGAGCCAATTTGATCTCCAGTGGGCAGGATTAGTCAAATGTTGGCATTATAAAACAAAACAGTACATTGTGTTTATATGTGCATTTAATGAACTTGCTTTTTCTAAAAACGTAAAGAATAACGTGAAATGTTGTAAAGGTGCAGTTTGTACGATTTCAGTCATTTTTGTCACTTCTAATAATATTACAAAACAATTACATTCGGACATTTTAATGAATTTATAATCATCGAAATGTTTTTTTTTCCCCCATTACCCTTTAATGAACCCATTAATGTATATTCACATGAGGAGTGGGTCCGCCAAATTTAGCCCAGAGTGGACATACTAAACATCTTTTGAGTTATAAGGGCAACAGAAGTCTACCATAGGTTCTCCTGCATTCTCAGAAGGATGAAGGTGAGGTGATAGATAGATGCAACTTCACCTCTAGATGTCACCAATCTTACACACTGAACCTTTAAGACCATTTCTTATTCATCTAAGACAGAATCATTAGACGGTAATCGTTCAAACAAAAGGAGAATCAATGGGAATAAAAAACATGTGTGGTGTTGTCATACGTGTATTGGGGGAGTGTGTGAGCCCTTTCTTTCCATCAGGGCCAAGGGGGTGAGGGGGAGAGAAGAAAAACCATGGCCCTCATATTCCAGTCACTACAATGCAGATGGGTAAAACCACTCGTGTGTCTGGTGAGTGGTCCAGTCCAAACCGGAATGCACCAGTCATTTATCACTCTGAGGTCTGCATGTGAGTCAAAGGGAAAGAAGGAGTCTAATTCCTTTTGGAAAGTAAGTGATCCAACGGAAATCCATGTGAGGCATTTCACCACGGAGGCAGAGCCAAACATTGTAGGAGAAAATGAAACCAGGGCACAGAATCAGATTCGTTAAGACAGGGGTGCCACACTCATTCTCACCGAGGGCCACATCAGGATTAAGGTTGCTCTTAAGTGGCCGGTTTTAATTGTGGGACTAAGTACTACTTAAAGGTGAAGTATGGAGTTTTTCAGCGATATCAAAACACAAATCTAATTGGAGTGCTTAAATCTATGTTTTATTACTCGTGTAATGAACCTAACACATAAACCAGAATGTTTCTTAAAACATCTGTTATAAGTAAATAAACTTGTTAAATTCACGTAAGTCCGGTCCGACATCCACAATAAACTATTGCCATGTCTTATCCGGTCTAATTGCCATGTTTCTACAGCCAGCGAAGTAGCCCATTGCGTTACCAATGACTCTTCAGCGGCTGTCTGAACGGCACATGTGCCTGTGCAGGCAGAGGGTGATGGTGGTTGTTGTTGTTGTTGATGCATGAGTCTGGGCTCTGCAATACGGCATTATGTAGGATCGTGTCTACTCGGTGAACCTGGACAAGCAACTGAGGATCATCCTGACTAAGTACTGGCAGCACAGGTACACGAGCCGTGACCGGCTCCACATCGTAAGTGGACACGACGAGACTAAACGGCCCAACAACATCCAACAACAACAGAAAACATTAGAAACATTGGAATTTCCTGCTCATGGTAGAAATCTGTGATGAGAGAAAACTGATGGTGACATCGTCAGTTTCCAGTTAAAGAAGTAAGTTGTCTTTACAGATGATAGCAGTTTGTTGTTGGCATGGAGGCTAACGTGTTTGTACACAACCAACACAAGTAACTATTCACTGAATAAAAAAAGATTAGCTCAGGTGATGTAACGCAGATAAACCCACTGCTCCTGTAACATGTCACCAAAACGTATCACTTGTAAAAGGCACCATACTGCTGCTATGATGTCTATGAAGAAGACAAAAAGAATAACGTACAGAATAATTCACTCTATGAATAAAATAGCAGTTGACACACTTCACCTTTAACATATTGTAAAATAACTCAAATTTCATTATTATTTATTCATCTATAATGTATTTAAGTTGCATTTCCACACGTGTTACACCAGAATATATTGCGACACATAAAACGTGACGTATGTAATGGGCAATGTATGCTTTAAAAACTTTTAGTTTTAGATAATCATTTGCCTTTAAGCTCTCGCGGACCACGTAAAATGATCTTGCGGACCACACTTGGCCCGCGGGCCACACGTTTGATGCATGTGCATTAAGCGAAGAATGTACAGAAAGGTGACACCACTTGGACCTCAGCCTTGAAGAGGCTTGTAAAAGACTTGGAAACAGAGCTAGAGTTATCACCTCTGCCTCCCTGGACTCCTATGACAACAGTGTGTGTTTGTCTTCCAGTCTTCTCTGCTACATGCCTGCTGCATGCCTGTGCACACCCCTCTCCCATATTCACGTGCTTTAAAGCATAAAAGACTCCTGAGTGATGGAGCAGGGAGGACTAACCCCGGGCGGGGCCATGTTACAAATAGCTGATGGCTGAGTAATGGGAGCTCCTCAGAAAGTTATTTATTCAACCATGTCGGGTTGCGGTTGCTACAGGTACGGAGGGAGTGTTCGCAAAGCAGCTAACCCCCTCACCCCCCCCCCCCCCCCCCCCCCCCCC